>JAOCNA010000009.1:6830256-6849352 GCA_026546675.1 Papilio helenus | reverse complement strand
ATGAATACAACTAATTAGCCATACATTTAGTTCAGAAATAAGTTACATCTATGTTTGTGTTGCGAGCTGCGAGTCCATGTCTTCGCAGGTGGGTGGGTAGTAAAAAGCCCAAAAATACATTAAAAAATGTTTGTTGTCCGCAGCATCTCGTTCGAAATAGCAAGCCGTCATAAAAACTGGATGTAGGTATCTATACTAAAATTATAAAGAGGAAAAATTTGTATTTTTGTGTGTATTGAAATAACTCAAAAACTACTGGGCGATTTCAAAATTTCTTTCACCATTACAAAGCTACGCTATTCTAAGTAACATAGGCTATGTTTTTTATTATTTTTAATTTCACGCGAGCGAAGTCGCGAGCAACAGCTAGTACTATATAAATAGACAGAATTGGAGGAGACGAAACAAACATTAGTCGCGTCTGCTATCAAAGCGGTTCGTTTCCTTTGTACAAATATAAATAAAAACTTTTAACCAACATTTCTGCAAAGGACCGAGTCCTGATATTAAATACCTGAGTGAAAACTGTTTTAATATTAACTGTAACATGGACCGTATATCGCTTTGAAAATGTTTTAACAAAATTCAGAACAAATAATAATGTTCGAGCAATGGGAGTGAAATGAATTATTTATTTTAGCCGATTTATGTTCGCATAACTAGTGCGATGGTAATGTGAGTTTCCATTGATCAAACACACGTACAAAGAAGTATATTTTTTTTTTAAAGAATAACGATGTAGATAACTTCTTATATCAGTGTGACGACAGTGGAAGCCCTCCGTTGATGGGTTCGTGATCAGCAAAACTACACGAAAACAAACAGTAAGTTTAAGTCTCAATATTGGTAACGTTTTTACAAATCCAGTAGGCAGTTAATGAACATTTTAACGGAAATATCGGCTCGTACCTCTTATTAAGACATAATCCTATTATCATTGGATTCATTCAACCGTGCAATAATTAAAATGAGATCTATAAGCCACTAGCAATAATCTGTGAGTCTCCCTCTATTATCCCTCAGGGGAGCGGCACCCCTTTGATATGAATCAAACAAATATGTATATACGAATGCATTTGGGATGTACTTCGTGGAAATGTTCATTAAGTCTTTGTTTTGTTTCAAGTCAATTTGAATTTGAACTTTGCTTGAAATCTGCTAATTAACGTCGTAAGTGAATAGATTTGTACAAACTTTGCCCGCGGGAAATTATTTCGCATTCGGTGGAAATGAGAACATACATTAATGCTTTCATATGAAATGACTGCTGAATTTCAATGGAAATTAATTGCTTTACTATTTCACATGTCGTTCGCTCATTTTCAAGAAAAACATTATTGCACTCTTATTTACTTTGTGACAAAAAAAATATAAGAAATATTATCTTGGCCGTTAGACTTATTACATTAATCAACAGCGAAGTAAAAGATGCTAAATTATAATGACTACAATCTGTTTAGAAAAACGAAAAAGAAAAATATCTCAAATTACGTTAATCGATCTAATATTTTGACAGATTTGTTCTTTTTTTTCCTTCTACTCTCTTCCAATTACGATTAGTATAACAATCCGTAATCTTTGTCAATATAAAAAACATGAAAGGATTGCTTTTAATATTTTTGCACTGACTGTACATCAGATTAGCGAACATAGGTTCCATTAAAGCTAAGCGGATTATAGGCTTTAACATGTTAACACTAATGGATGCACAGACAATGGAGACTTGCCTGCAAATGTCTGTATTGATTCCGAATAGCGATTTCGTATTATCGACAAATGGATTGTATATACTAGCGTCGGTTCCATTGATCATGTTGCAGACGCTCGGATTCCCTTCCTCCTCGTCAATCCAATAGTGGAATTGCGACGATCCATTCAGAGATATTATACGCCCCAAGTCCTCCGGGTTGTTAATACCTCTGTGCACCTTGTATAAGCTGCTGGGTTGTATTCGCTACAAAGGAATTATTCATTACAATAATTTAATTAAATTCTATCAAATGTCAATTGTATTTTATAATACAAATCGAATTTGGTTAGATTGTCGGATTGATTATTAGTTAGAAAACATCTTGGTTATAATTAGTATACTTTTCTTAGTATTAAATTGTTTTTCTCAGTATGTTATAAAATAAATAACAGATGTATATTTCGGTCTTTATAAACTAAAACGTCTTTCACGTTTTGCTGTATATGAGAGTGTTGAGCTTATCTAACAAAATAGAGCATAGAATAGAAAAATATTAAACATGTTTTCAAAGCAAGTTTTCTCTCTTGTAATATGCAGTCGTTCGGAAATAAGGAATATGGAAAACTACAAAGGAGTATTTTATCTACGATTACATCGAACGTTGTATTCAATTCTTCTTTGTTATTTTTCCGCTTCTACGCTATTTTCAGACTGCTTCTAGTCCTGTATTTACTCAAATCAAATGCAACGAAATAAAAGTTTTTTGTGCAATTTCACATTAATTCCGTTTCTAATATTACATCTCCTTTAATTATGCAGGATTGTAAGTGATATTGATTATAAGAGCGCGCGCACACCTTTGACTAAACTATCGCACAACTGTTTAGTCGCGCTTTGATTCCTATGACCTTATATGGAGGTGCGCAAATTACACGATTTTTAGTTATGCAACTAAACAGTTGAATGGGAGGACACAAAAGTTGTGCGATAGTTTAGTCAAAAGTGTGCGCCCGCTCTTAAAGTGAGATTCAATATTTGACTAGAGACTTCAATTTTAGGAGAGTAAAGTAGAATTTACAAACACGAAATGATAGTTTGAACATCGCACAAGCATTCCTACGTGGCTTCAATATCCATCTCATGTCCAATTACCGGCCGGTATTAGCTACAGAATATGGAACTTTGTTTTAATTGCTCGCGTTCGTAGGCTAAAATATAAACTTGATGCATTGAAATATTTCCACAAATATCTACTCGACAGTTTGGCATGTTTTGAATTCGTTCAGTTTAAAAAATTAATAAAGATGTCAGAGTTTAAAAATGCGTTGTTCCGCTGGAAACAGTTTTACGAAAACGCCTCAGGCAACTGACAATCACAGAATTTGTTTTTGACAGACTAATTTGCGGCTTTTCAAACGAAGGTATTGACTACAAAAATGTTTTTGGTATTCGTTGAGGTTTTTCCGTGTTTTTTTTTAACACGTTTTGGTGGATTATGAAACATTAGCTCACAAAATAGGCAATCCTGATTTAATGATGTTAGATACATCGCATTTCAAACATTTTAACGCATATGTGCATCTATTAAAAAAAAAAAAACCTGATACATCTATTTTCAAAGTTTTGTTTTGGAAACGTATTTGTCTGAAGATGAAGAATTAAAGCCTAACTTTTCATACATAAAGAGCGTCGATAGCTGAGCGGTTTAAGCACTTGACTTGTAATCTACAGGTCTTGGAGTCGAATCCCACCATGTACCAACGTGGTTTTCGATCTTCGAATTTCATATGTACATAATTTAGCTGACGTTCTTACGGTGAAGGAAAACATCGTGATGCAACCTACACATATAAGCGAAGAAATTCAAAGATATGTGTGAAGTCAACTCGCAGTGCAGCATGGTTAAGGCCTAGTCAACCCATATATTAGTGTTTTAATACTACACATAAAATTACACATAAAAAAGTTACTTACTGATGTAAGAAGGGCAAATATAATCGAACCATCATCTTGTACAACTAAATTATTAGAAGTAGCTCCTATGCTTCTGATCTGTGTGCACACGATGCCAGCGATAAGACCGGGGTTTTCACAAAATCTGATTCCATCAAACAGCAAGTCACGAACTCTTACATCGACGATAGGAGAATTATATCGACCGAAAACACCGGTTATTGCAGAGTTTATGATATTCATCAGGTTCGGAAATGACCTCTCCGCTACTTGTAGAATAAGCTAAAACAATGGTGTTATTATTAAAACACAACTGAAATCTGCAAAAAAAAATATAAATATTCAAACGCTCTACAATTTTTTTTCCTTTAAACCTTTCGGAAACCAAGCGTTAGGGGCATAATGAGCCAATGTATAAGAATACAATGTATAAGTTATGTTAAACGTGTAGAAAAATAAGCTGAAACATCGTTAACATGTAAAAGTGTTGTTATAACGTAACCACGAACGAGACACGTGATAGATGACATGGCTCTTATTGATCGTGCACGTTGTTGCTATCACTGTCCCGCCCGGACAGGAACTGGGATCACGTTGCCTTTGACACAACGTACTTAAGTACGCCGTATATTTCAGATTTCAACCGCCTCACAAAGCAAAATACTATAGTGAAAGGTAGTGGAAGTAACACCAAGTAGTGGGAATTTTTAATTTCTAGATGCATTATTGATTTTGTTATAAGAAGTAATACTAAGATTACAGAGATACTAAAAAGATAATTATCAACTAGTCTCTCTCTGCTTTATCGATTACCTATTATAAAAGTGTTTGTAAAACTAATAAGTTACCGATACGTTATTAGTGCTTCAATATGCTGTACAAAAATCTAGACTACCATTTATTTTTTACGTGATCCAGATGGATTTTCATCCATTTTGTAGTCCGATCGGAGTTTAATTCCGTTGAAGTGGTAGCAAATGGATCCGGGCACAAGAGTCGAGCCGATTTGAACCGACTAGGGCTAGTTAACACCGGATGAATTTAAGCCCCGTCTGAAGAGCGTCGGTGCAAATTAATCTGCTACGGCTCTCGACATACGTAAAAGCTATTCACTAAACCGTGTAATAGTCGTAGCGAATAACCTAAAGTTGCATTCATTATTTCAAAATGAAGAGCCATTAAAATTTAAAGCTGGACTTTAACTGAGAACTATCCTCACGTGATTTAGTCATTATACAATGAATAGTTAAAAATTTTTAACAGTCAAATGTATTTAGGGCAGTTCTTAAGTACCTATAAATATTTAAGTAGCTACCTCATCTAGACATCTATACATATAATAAATTTGGAGTGTCTGTAACAACAAAAGAAAAATTCCAGAATCGGGAAGATGATGTATTTGCGTTGCTGATAACGAATATCGTATTTTTTTTTTGTCTGTCTGTCTGTCTGTCCGCAAGCCGCGTTTGTTCCGGGTAATCTCCGAAACGGCTGGGCCGATTCCGACCGGACTTTCACTGGGGGTAGCTGACATAGACGGGCATATTTTTTTTATCTTAATATTGCGTGGACGAAGTCGCGGGTAACAGCAAGTTTTAAAATAAGACCAAAAGTATTTAATTTTCTTCACGAAAAATATAATTTCAACAAAGACTAGCACATACGTAGACTAAATTTTAATAAAACACTGCAGTGATATAGAAATTCAAGTAAGAAGCGACTGTCGTAGGTAACGCCATCCCCTTTCTCGCACGGGCTCACTAATTCATGCATGCATATGCGGGCTGCATATAATATTCGTGCATGCATGACATATGCACACATTTACTTTGCATTTAAGTGCGAGGATTGCCTCTGTAACTTGGAAATGAATAGAGTTTCGTTGAATTTCGCATACACAATGGCAAACGAAACATCCAAACTTAATATATGTTTTGTTAAAGTAGTTAGCACGGCTCGCAGCGGTGCCTCCGATAGAAGCTTCTCGAAATAAGAAGATTAAGTAATTGAAACAAACTTCTTAATTTCATTAGAGCTTAACCGTCTAATTCAGAGTATTGAATAACTAGAATGTGTCTTTATTTAATTTTTAATTATGAACCCTCTGGAAAATGTTACTCTTTACAATCAAGGTAGATTTTGGTGATATTGATATGTTGAATATAACAAATAACAATGTTTTTTGATTAGGAATACCTTATCCTTTAGCCTCTTTTCACAAGAATGTCAAATTCACGCGTTGCTGGACTTCAAACAGTTACACACGACTGATACACGTGTATTGTTAAATCTAGAAATTGCCTTCCATTTGTTTATTAAAAAGTCGTAAAGGTACCTAATTAAAATCTTAAGAGAAATTAAAGAAAACGGTTTCTGTAATTAGAAGTAACAATTTGTAATATATTTTTCCTTACTGTACTACAATTTAGCAAAATAATATAAGAAGAAACATTTTAGAAGAAACACAAAATAAAGAAAAAACATTTCCTTTAAGCGAGAGATCTCGTACGTCAATAAACGTACCTTTTCACCTAAACGGTCTAGATTTAAGATTGTTGTGTCAAACGACACATTGGGCTGTTCGCAATTTAGAGGTAACACGCGACACAACTTTAACTATAAAGAAACGGACTAGACAGAACAGTCGCACTAAATAAATTCTGCCATTTTTGTCTAAAGCTCAGGTGAAGATAAAAATCACACAAGTACATTTGTTGACTCTTTTACACAAAACGAGCACAGAAACAAGTTTAAACTTATAGTTTTTATTTTATACAGAATGGAATAGTTAGACAGATCCTGTCTCTTAAAAGTCAAAACGACAAAATAACGTTTCTCTTATTTGTTAAAAAAAGGCAAGCTAATATCGTGGAGCGGTCGTTATAGTAGGGTGGTCGCGGTACGCCGCATACATAAAACATGGACGTTCTTTGCCGCATCGTGCTCACTATGATCTAATAACGTGCTGCGTAGTTTGGGCCGCGTTGCCACGATCCGTGACGTCACGGCGCGGTTCGGACCAGTCGCAATTGTAACATTATTTACAGGAGTACACCGAGTTGTAACATGAGCCATGTTTTTCCTTCTGACTGTAACATGTTCTTGCTTGTTACATGGCTAAATTCTCAATAACCCTCTTTGAGTTTAATATTTGGTTATCAAGGAACCTTTGTTGGATCCAATGGAAACGTGCTAACTAACCGAATTCCCAGAGCTCTTGTTTTGATATAACGTTGTCTTGAGCCTCGTCCTTTTCAAGGAAGCTTTGTACTTCCTATATTGGATAGATTACACCTGTTTGAACAACATCCATACAAAGTTATTTGGGAAACATTGCTGTTGTTTGTATTCATTAGTTTGAAGATATTTTCTTTGATCTTCAAGTTTGTAAAGGGTGCAGGGAAAAAACCGTCTTTTTTAAGCGAAATGGGAGATGTTGAATAATGGTAATTTGTTCATGGAATAATAAACGCTAATTTTTACATCTTAAAATTAAAGACTATCGGAAATAACAAACAAAATGAAGTCTTGTTTCTTTTGTATTTGGGTATTTTTTAGTTTGATTGATTTTGCTTTGTTTACAAACATTTTCATTGTTCGGAAAGCTTTCTTTATATTAAGACGTTGTAGATTTTGATAGATCTTTTTTCTCTGCCAGGTACAGACCCTTTGTAGTTATCAAGGTTTTTCTAAACCGGCGCTTAGGGCGACGTCTAATTCGATCACGGTGATGCCTGGCGTCACGCCAACGAATGCCGATCCCTAAATATCTGATGTCACGTAGCAGTTCTGCATTTGGGACAGTTTTGATGGGGGAGATGTGTAAATATAGAAATCCTGTCCGAGATGCAGAAATAGACTGTTTTTTACACAAGTGTTAAATGGAACAGGTTAAGTATTTGATAAGTTGTATATAGATAAGTGACTTGTGGATTCGCACGAGTAAAGAAATATAAATATAATCAAATAAAGAATACCTTACTACATATCAAAGAATAGTTTTAGATTCTTTGCTGGGCAAGCCTATGTATATCAGATTCTTTCTTACATGCTACTAAATAAATGAGTGCCCAAAGCTTCACATTTTTGAATTCCCATAACCTGTCTAATTAAAAAGAAGATTTTTCTCCAATGTGCATTTTATACGTTTCTCTCCATTAATGTAACTATGTTCATAAATTCAAGTATCCATCATTCGTGAGGTTTATTGCAAAGATATAAGACAGACCGGATTCCAAGACGAGAAATATTTGATCAATATTAAAATAGCCATCGTAAAAATATGATTTATTCCCACAATAAAGAACTAGCGGAACTAATGAAACATTTTTACATTCAGCAGTCGCGGAAAGCTCAAGGAAGCTGTGTAATGGTTTAATATCTACGGCATATTTTGTACGCTGAGTAATAGAAATGTGGCCTGAAATGTTACTTGACCCATATTCCTTCTTTTCTGGCGAATATAATTTATAATTCATTATAATTAAAGTAGAAATATAAACATTTTAACCGAGTTTTAGTGACAAAATTCTATCTATTATCAATTAAAAGTAATTTACCAAAAATCATTACTAAAATTTGCAAATCTTGAAGCTTACAGGTTCTGGAAGGCAGTATTCAACAACAATAGAATGTCCGGTTCAAACCTCGACGTTATTTCGTAAACAATACGGTATGTTGTTGATTAGTAGTGATTTGATTTCTGAAGCATTCGTGTCTGGACTTGAAAAGAAACAAATGAATCACAAAAATTAACAAATGAATTATATTTACTTAAATTTTATTACACTATCCACCACTTTCTTGTCTTTAAGCCTTCTAAAGTTGCAAGTTGTCCACAAATCGATAAAACAGTTATTTCGACTTCAAAAAGACTGATATATCAGATTTAACCATTCCAATAAATCTGGAATTCCAGAAAAAAATCACCAAACGTATGGTAGTAAAGATCCATAATAAAATTAGCAAAAGGCAATCTACATTTGAAATCTACGGAACGCCGAAAAAGGAAAACGTTTGAGTAAACATCTGGCGCTGAGCCAAGCTCGGGCACACGGGAACGAGTGACGACTGACGTGTTAAGTTTGTATGTCATATTTTGTTTTATTAAATAGATGAAATACTTCAAAAGAAGTGGGCGTTACGCGCTACTGATAAAAATAAAGCTGAGCGAACACAGCTGCGTTTACTTAAAGAAATAGTACTAAAGACGAGAATACCTTTAGAAGGAAATAGAACGATGTTACTGTGAAATAACCAATACCTGTATAAGAATAGAATTGTGACAATTTTACACCTATTAGTGCAGACAATGTGGTTAACTGTTGCAAAATAAGGTTCGACTTAAGATGTACCACGATTTTATATTAAACTTTATTGCTTCTATTCCTTTCTTTACTCCTACCAATGATAAAAATACCAAAAACAAGGAGTAACAAAATTTATCTACGTGTTAGAATGTCTACAAGATTCATCTGTATTTTGCTAGATGGTTTATCTTGTCCCTTGTTCTATTATGAACAGTTCTTATTGTAATACATATTATGGAATATTTACATGTACCCGTGACAACGTTGCCATTTGGTAGCGATAATCTGCTTGTACGCCATTTGCAAATAGAGCGCGATGACAAATTAGGTATCGGCAAGCAGTCTGCCATTTCACTCAGCCGGGCTAACGACCTTTGGAGCTGATCCATAATAAGATTTTACACCTGTTTGTATACGAGGATTTAGATGAGTATATTTAAACATCAGAACTAGATAAAGTGTGATGTGTATTCTATTTTGTAAACACTGGAAATAACTTTGCTCTGGAAATCTGGGAGTAGGCTAGCGTATATAATGTTTGTCTATTTCTATTTTGTGACTTAAAATCCTTCCCGCTATTTGATAAGAAAACTAATAGAAAGGGAAGGTCAAATGGTGAGAAAGGGATAGAATAGAAATAGTAAAAAGCCTAGAAATTTAATAACTTTATAACATCAAAATGTGGTTTCCGATATTCAAATCGTATCCAAACAATTAGAAGCACCCTTTTTAAACATGTTTGTATTATTAACGAGCAAATTGGGATTACATGTGGTCAGGCATCCGTTCGGCTTTTCGATACACGTAACATTTTATAGACGTATCAGAGTTTGCATTGGTCAGAATTGATATCGCCGTCGAAAAAGTTACAGAATGAAAGGGCCGCGTCGGATCTAAAAGCAATTTCGTGCGAAACGAAGGCCGCTATCGTACTGTATTGAAACAATAAAAACCCCACCGTGCTATACGGAATCTTCATATCGAAATGCAAATTAAACAATTTTGTATATTCTGTTTCCTTAATTAACCTTTATTTTTTCTTTTCCATTGATCTTAAAAAGTTTATTGGTAACATTTACAGAAACCTAGACAGAAATTATTCCTCGTAATAACAATTAAATTATTTGAAATAGGTTCTAATAATCCAAGACTTATCGTATGAAATATGGTAAGTACTGGAAATGGCGGTGACCATAAAGTATTTTAATGTTCAAGATAAACGGGACTCCCAATTTTATACGAGGGAACACTGCATCGGTTAAGCCCGATAAATAAAGTATGCACGGCTTGGTCAGTAACATTGCTAACGTGTATAATTGTTACATAGTTTCAGATATTACTTCTTAATTAAAGTTTTACGAATAAACATATAATCTATAATGACTTAATGCTTGTGTCTATCTCCTAGCTGCTAATCCGTTGATTAGACTTATAGAATTAGTTTGAATAGTTACATAAAGCTTTTAGTCAAATGTTTAATAAAAATATCTACCAGTTTTGATTATGATTTCTTCTTAATGCTCTGTTTTTGCATTTATATATCTCATTTCAAAGCTAGACTACTTATGTAATTGAAAACAGGTTGTCTTCAATGTTCATCAGCGACGACTAACAACATTTATCTTAACTGAACTGTTGATCAAACTAACGATCCGTCATGCAGGAGTATGACAGACTCATGTGTCGGGGAACGTCCAACATTCATCCATTCAATTTGGACGGAAGCCAGGAGAGAAAAAATTCGAGTAAACGCAACACGGTTCAGCTAAATTTGTTAAAGTTTACTCGTAACAAGAGACAATATTTATAAAGATGAAGTGACCATAATTTGATGTCTATGGTATTATTGTTAGTTTTTTTTTATTTTACTAGATAAGTTGTACGTCAAATTGTAAATGCTTAATGAGTAATATTTGCACTTTTCAAGCATGTATAAATAATTTTGTGGCAGTAAAAAATCAAAGCTCATAGCGCAGCGGATGAGCGAGTTTATTCAACGAGTAATTTAAAAATGTGTGTCTGAAGTGCTTCCGTGCTATCAAATGTATTATCTATGACTTTTATCCTATAGTTCTTTAACCAATCGTGGGTTACTTCTATTGATTGCACATATTATAAGCATAGTTCGTCGCAGCTATATACAAGCCGCCATAATCTCATAATGCCACATTTTTAAATATCAAAAGATGTGATATGTGTAGAATCAAGTAAATCAATTGACTACCAGCTTAGGATCGAATATTATAAAGTAAAATATATATATATAAGAACTATCTTACTAATATTATACATGCGAAAGTTTAGATGGATGAATGTTTGTTGGAGTTTGTAGCTGAACGGATTTCGATAAAATTTAGCTCAAATGTAGAGGATAGTCTGGAAGAACACATAGGCTTCTCACTTTTGTGTGTTTTTTAATTCCACGTGATGTCGTCGCGGGTCAAAGCTAGTGATTTATATTGTTGCATTGTGATTGGCAATGATAGATTCGCTGAAGTGGGTAGGAAAATAACGTCCTCGACTGTGTAAATAAATTTAATTATATACTTACTGGCTTCTATGATCTCTAAGCTGGTCCCGATGAACGTTTGTATAACAATCAACTTCACTAAAACACATAAATGCATATCCCGCGCCATCTCCAGCTCGACCGCGCCTCCAGCCCACTGTCACAACCCCATCTATCTCATTACTTTCCAGTTCATTCCAAATGGCACACATTGATGTCGACTTCTATTCCAGATGATTTATTCTCATTTACTTTATATGTATTTTCGGTATTTCCTAATATGCTTTACGCAAACACATTACTATTTTTATACAATTCAAAGTGTCATAACGTTTGGAATCGAGCCAAGTTAGTTTTTCTGTCGCAGTGAAAATTTTGCGGGCAGCCGCCGCGAACTGGATATCTGGAAAGAGGCAATAATTTTATCAGCTTTAACTGTTCTATTTATTATTGCATTGCGTAATGACGTGGATTCAAAGATTTTGTTTATAATGTAAATGCTATTTTTAACCAACCTTGTAGTAAACATGTGGCACTAGCCACTACTATTTTATACTAACAAATTTACATTGATAATATTTTTTAAGTAATAAACATTTTATGTTTTTAATTAATTCACCATAGTTCAGATTGTGTGAAAGAGTATATGCGTAAGAAGGGGGTGAATTTAAATATGACGGCTGATAGAGATGTATGGAAGAGTACATGCTGTGCCAACCCTCCGTAGGGACAAGGGCAAGTTGATGATGAGCTCTGTACAACAGTTATCTAAAACAAAAATTACTTATGATCTATTACGAGTAAAGTCAAAACGCATCTATATACCTTTGGTAGTACGGTTGTCCAGTCGATAATTACCTCGATTTTCTTTGTCCCCTTACTCTTATAAAATTTACTATGATTTAAATTGAAACAACACGCCTAAAAGGTATTTCGCTTAAATTAATTAGATCTTTATCAACACTCGACTACTTTACACCTTTCTCCGTAGAGAGCGGTCAATTCTGTCCGTATGTTACGGTCTTTCGGTTCGTCGTTTCCGTTCTAATAATAATCCAGTTCCCCGCGGATGCGTAACTTCCTCTGCCTTGAAAATTTTAATCAACTGATTCAATTAACCTTAGTTCATTTAATGAAGGAATGAAATTAAATGAGTTTTGTCAACAACTGTTTGATGGTATTAACTGGGCAAAGGGCCCACTAATTAGTGTGTTTTGTTGATGAATAATTTCTATTTATATCCTGTCGTGTGTAAAATAACAAGGAAGGGTGCGTCTACAGTTACATTAAAATAAACTCACAGTTTTCATAATTTAAAATTATCTTTCAATAGAAAGAACGGTAATTAAGTCAGTTAATTACCATAGCTTAGTAATTTACTTTTAAGCCTTATAATAAACAAAACAACTTAGCACCTATTCAATAGACAGATAAAAAACAAGAGAGAATTTAGTTGTTTTTCGATTATTTGACTTTAGAACTTTGTAGTAATACCAACTTGACCAACATAGTATTAAAATGCAACAAAATGTTTTCTCATTTATAATTAAATAGCAGTGAAACCTTACTGCATAATTCAGGCTTTTCAAATTCTAATTCAGGCGCTAGTTTCCAGTGCAGCGTTTGAGCGCAACAATTGTTTGCTGCATTGCCATCCAGCTGGGTTAACAAAGGACGACATAATTACGACAGCCAACGTGTCGGTACCCGCCAGACATGTTCAAATTATAGTGTTGCTATATTCCGGTAAATGTTTCTATTTTACCTTGCATCTCTGAATACCGCGAATGTTGCTCTGATAATCATGTTATAAATGAAAGCATATTGATGTAAGTAATTATTTCCTTTTTTTACGGGCTAATAATAAATGACATTTTAAGTATGGTGGTTTAATTCTAGCTAGTGGTCAATCAAAATCTAGCAAAACTCTTGCTTCTGGAATCTTCTATGTGGTTTACCAAAAGCTTGAACTAGTAATAGTACTTCTTAGTTTTTACTAAATTTATTGGCAATGCGTATATTAGAATTGTTCTAGAATATAAATGGTTCTTTCATAACAATTGAGATGAGTTTGCTTATATGCTCTGCAACAAATGTTTTAAAAATAAACGCAGTTGTAAATAGAATTTAATATTAATAAGTTAAATAGTGTCGAAATTCTTATGACAGTTTATATTAAGTCATAGTTAGTCGATACATAACACAGTATTGTTACAGACGCGCACAGCTGTTAGGTATTCTAATAGTCACGTCTATTTCCTACTAGTTCATACTGGAATATTTTTGTTTCACGTCCGCTCTACAGTTTGCTAGGAGTGCACCTTGTTGTGTTTAATTAACTCTAGAGAACGTTACCTGGATAATTAAGGCTATAGTTTTAGTTTTACCTTTTATTCTCATACACTATTTACACTTACGAAATGCTTTTATTATGAAACATAAACATTTGGAGCAAATGTGTACATTTTAATTAGAAGTTCTTTATTAAGTTTAGTTCTTTGAAATTAGAATTAGTTTGTGAATGTTTTTATAAGTTCTGTTGTATTGCTTAAAATTTTACTTTCTAAGAAATGGTTACTATACTATGGATTTCTTAATATTACATATTTTAAATGCGAAAGTATGGATGGATGTTTGTTACTTTGTATCTTCAAGACGGCTTTGCGTAATGGATAAAATTTGGCGCAAATGTAGAAAACATAGGCTACTTCTATTTTTTTTTTGTTAATTCTGTAAGGACGAAGTCGCGGGCAAAACCTAGTCATGAATTATCAATACACGTGGCAACCTTGGGCTATTGTATCAAAAATTTATTTCCAATAAGTATTACATACTTGTCAATACAGATCAAATTCGAGTAAATTAAGAAGCACCTTCGGTTATTTTCAACCGTGTTGTATATTTCAGTACAACAAGGCTGTACTCCTCACCCCAGCTTATCTATGTCATCGCCAACAAAAGGTCGGCGTCATGCGACAATTTGTCGCTGATCTTGTGTCGTTCGAGATAACCATCATGGGGGTGTATTGTGAGCTCCTGGTTTATGGTAACAGATACCATCTCGAACGTAATTAGCTGACAGGATATAACTGAGTTTTAATTTAACTTTTAAATAGGGGCCCCGAGATGTTTGTTTGGGGTTGATGATTTATCGTTTTTGTAACTTTAATGTAGTTTCTTAACAAAATAATAATAAATCAAATAAAACAGCGTCAAATAAACATTGCATTAATACTAAAGCGAACATTTTGTGATGAAAGAAAAATGCACCAACGGATGAAAGTGAAAAACACACTTAAAATTTGCTAGTAATTGAAATGCGAGTTTAAAAAAAATTAACCATACATATTGCATTGGAAATAAAAATGTTTAGCTATTAGAATAATTTTCAAATTAAAAACAATTAATAAAAGCAAAAATACCATTTAATACGCATCGTTACTAATAATTTAATGTTAAAATTAGTAGAATGTATATTTAACTACTCTTGTACTCGAACTGTGCAAATATCCGGCCATCATTCTTGCTAAAACAAATCCGCAAAAGGGCAGATTGTATATTTGTCTGTCAGTTCCAATTAATTCTCTCATACTACAAAGGAGTTTATAATTTGACGAAAGTCGTTGCATTTCTCTGTTGTGACACGCGCTGACATTCCATTTGCCTCAGTCATTTTAGATTGTAATTGCTTTGGCGCCAACAACGCTCCCCGTATTTAAATCGTTCAGTTCTCAGAAATGTGATAGATCATGAAAAGGAAGTCTATGGAAATAAAAGAGATGCCGCCCTCTATGGTCACCGTTTTAAAATAACCACGCGACGTTAAACGAACTTTATGGGTGGCTCATTATACGCGCGGTAGGTCGTAAAGCGGGACAAAAGCAGATCATTACATCGATGCGATCTTATGGGATTTTCTGGAAGTGTTTAAAGACACGTGTGACTTTTATTTGGTTCATATGCTCGTTGGTGTTATATATTGCTTTTAATTACAGTCATTTCATCGCGGCATATGGGTTATTTATATTAGGTTAGAATATACTTCACTAGATTTTATATCTTCGGTTTAATTAACACTTCCTTATGCAACCTTTACTTAAACACTACATCTACACGTATTAACACATGGAAGTCGCTAGTCGATGACCTAAACTAGACCTACGTGGGCGGAGGGGTACTACTATTAGAATGGTCTTAATTTCTACTAGTTTCTATTTAAAGGGTTGTGGGGCAGTTGCCCTTCGTCACCTACATGTCACCTAATTGTAGATACAATAGTCAAGGTAACAAGCATTTCTTGTAAATCTTTTGTTCAAAGGATTTTGGTGTAAAACCATGTTTTTAATTTATCTTAAGCAACGTTTTATTTTTACAACAATCAATCATGTTCCGACATTCTTCAGACACTATATTACTTACAACAATCGCACCCTCATCTCTCGTCACTTCATTAACTTAACCAATGATTATTGCTATAATTAGCCGTATCTAACAATGCATACAGCGCCACCTACGGGCATATTTACCAACCGAGCCGAATCTTTAAACTTCCACTTACATCAAAGGAGCTCACTTCAAACGTGGATTTGACAATACACCTTCGGCCTTCCTTTTATTTACTACCTAAAGTTGAAATTCCTTTGAACTAACACGTGTAAAGTCAACAGGATTTATTTTGTCTCATTTTGAGTTGACGTCAAACGTGTATTCACTTTTAAATCTCATCTCTAATGAGATGTTTGTGCTCGTGCAATAAAAGTTAATCTATGAATAAGTTCTACCTTTGTTTTCATTAGAATTTTCTAAGGACTTGAGTATTATCATGTGCTTTGTTATTAAATAAATGTGTGAAGGAAAATTAAATGTTAAACAAATTTAACAATAAATCCCTTGATTAATTGAACCCTTTGTTTTTGTAAAATTCCTAGTAAACTAAACGTCGTGTTAACAAATAAGAATAAAAATATTATTTTGATACATGCTAAAGCTTCCTATGAACAAAATATGCTGAAATATATAAAACTTGCTTCAATAACCATACTACAAAAAATGTTAAAATGTCCAGGAATGCTCATATGTTACCTCCTTTCTTACGATCCATAACGCGGCCGATGTTAACAAAATATTATCGTTACGTTAATTTTATGATCTTAACACATTCTCGTAAACAACTTCTAAAGCAAGTTTTAATTTTTTTTCAACAGTAGTAAAGATAGTAACAACAATTACAAAAACATCTAAAACTTTACAATTAACAAAAGAAGCGATGTGGTCGAATCTGCTGAAGACGGAAATCTAATTATCTAATATCTAAATATCAACATTAGGAGTAAAAAAACTATTTAGTGTTTTAAATTTTTATATTAAGTTATGTAAACACTATTATCAATTAATAGAACTGTTAAGAAGAAATATCTTCCTCTTTATCCTACTCCCGTAGTGGCGCAACAGGTTTAACTCTATCATACGTCATCTCAGTCATCACTCCCTTCTACACTGTAAAGAAGAAACAATGAACAAATATTAAAATCCTAAAGCCGAAGGAATAACACCATATCAAAATGTGCAACTGATCTTCTAAAGAAGTTTATCAGCATTGAAATATTTAAGAAAAATCCCGGATACTACAAACATGTCTTTGTAATCCCTAATACACTAATTTTCCATAATCACAAAAGACATTTAGCTCGAGTAAAACAAAATCTAAATTATGCAAAACGTATTGAAGTAGATAAGTCGTCGAATGTTCTTCTAAAGTCATTGTCTCTTCGTCTGTACGTTAACACTTAAGTTCTATACAATTACGTTGCAAGGTATGTAATACAAAAGAATTCTTTTCTGATGGTAATACCCATTTTCGGCAATTGTCAACCTAAGTCGGTCAAGCCTGTACGATCATTGTGTGCATACGTAATATTGCTACCGAGTGTAACTATACGTTTCAAATTTACTGTTATTTTATTTCTTATACTACAATTTCATAGCAATGCACTTGGAAAAATATGATCACTTGATGCTCTAATCGGATATTATTGATAGTAGAGACGTGTTATATCCAACAGCTACAATTAAGTGGTAATAGCATAGCATAGTAGTAATACATAGGACACAGCTAAGCGAGCCATTAGACATAATTGGTGCAATAAGATCTCCACGAGGTCAGATACGAGCTCGTTACGCCAACACGCAGATCAATTGCTTAATACATCAGTTTAAATCTTCTCAAACAACTACTCATTTTTATTTATAAATCTTTGGAATGAAGAAAAGTGTTGATCAGCAAAACGTGGCAAAGGCAAAAAAGTTACATAGTAACTTGTTTCAAACCCTTTTGGGAGACAGACTTTTACTGTAATGATGTAATGAAAATATCTTCGTCACATTGACCATGTCCATCTATCTACGTAGTCGACACAGTCTGTACTTCTCTTCTCTATCACCCATGCTATCAATTATTCAACTTAGCAAGTGTAAAATCTTCACAAAGGTCGGCAACGCATAGTTCCTCTAGTGTTGGGATCACCTCGGTGTCTATTACACGTTTGTCCCCTTTACTTATAAAAAACTCTCCTAATTCTTAGTAACTTCCTGATTCGACTAAAAGCGTAGTTATATAACAACTGTAGTAATTATCACGTGTTACTTTTGTAATGATCACTTTATAATCAACAGTTCATTTGTAAAGCGACGCGTTTCAACCGCTTATTAGACCGGTTTTAGTGGGTGCGTATTTAGATTGCGAATTTCATGAATTTTAGCGTTAACAGCTTTGTTCGAATTGAATTCGACACTCGAGTTAATTATCTCTGCGCATTTGTCTGCCTATTACGTTGTGTGCGATTGTTTTAGAATCAAATTAAATTTTATTTTTCAACCTATGCATGTCATTTTTTTTATTAAATCTTTGTCAGAGTTATACTATGGCTGTATGCATGAGGTTATTTTTGGTACTCTGTATCAATTAAGCTGCAAATATGTTCACCATATGACTATCATAGACGTTAAAATTATATTTAACATGGTCGATACAATAATTCATATTTTTTAAATAAGCCACTATAATATAGATATATTCTTGCTTTTAAAGTATGTGAAACAAGTGGTAGATTAGTATGAGAAATCGCACTAAGGGCCTCTTTTAATGACCGCAGTTAAATTAGCAAAAACAATCATTTACTCCTACAAATGTAAAATGCATTACCCGATCGCAATTTATGTTATACCCAATTAATAACAATAAAGGCGGTCAAACAACAACGGAAACGCGGGTCTGGCTAAACGAATGATTAATGTTCGAACGTCCAATATATTTGTAATGGACCTTCCATTCATGACAAATGTACGTTCGCCGAATATATGGAACCTCTATGGTGTTCGACTCACACAGGATAAAAAGCTATTGACAGACGAAAAACAATTTGTACAGTATACAAATATCCTTTGGATAAATCTATCTTTACAAATAGATTATTTGTTTTGCTATATTCCATTAATAGTGAGAATAAGAAAACCATTAGTCATATTTATTAAGTTGTTTTTATCTTGATATATCTATACCTACTAATATTATAAAGAGGAAAGATTTGTATTTTTGTATGTATTGAAATAACTCAAAAACTACTGGGCCGATTTTAA
>JAOCNA010000009.1:6786256-6797038 GCA_026546675.1 Papilio helenus | reverse complement strand
ATGAAATAGAGTAATTAGAAATTATTTTTATAAGGAAAGGTCAATAAAATAAACGTATATTGTATAATATTGTAGGTTATTATTTTCTTTTTCCTTATTGGTATTTTCCGCTAAAATTCTTATTTGCAGATAATAAAACGATTTCGAGAATCGTTCACATAGTAAAATTGTGCTATAGTGTTTCCAAAACATTTTATTTTTATCTGTCTCAGGCGTTGACTGCGCGCTGTAACTGGTGGGTATGACCGATAAACTTAATATTTGAATGGTATCAGTACCTGAGATTGTGATAAACAGATGCACTGTGCGGGGCAGGCGGGAACCAGAGCTGAAGTCAGGAGCTGAGCGCGGGCCACTGCGGCTCCCAGTGTGCTCCATGCCACCAACACCACCAACGACCGCACCAGGAACCTATACCGTTACACCTTTGTTATATGTTGGATTATTAAATAATTAGTCTTAAATATGGCAAAAAGCCAGCGACATCGATTTAAAAAAGCAAGCCATAGTAGATTCTAACCGCACAGGGCCCCTCATCTGTTGATCGTTTTGACGATGTTCAATCTAGGATATTTAACTGGAACAAACCTTTATCAGGCCATGGTAAATAATTTTACCAAATTATAGAGCTTTAGTATATACGAAAAAGAGAAATTACATAAGTTCTGTACCTAGTTATTGAGAGGGAGGCCATGGGCGGGCGCAGGCGGAGCGCAGCGCCCGCCGTGCCCGCCGTGCGCCCTCACCGACGCGTCTCCATCACGCCGTGATCACGCGAACCTGTCAAGAAAATTCACACGTTAAATAACTTAATCTCTACATTAAACTAACCTTGAACAAGGATAAAAATTCTTTATAGCAGTGTCTAATAACAAAATGAGCAAAAATTTATTATAGTCAATCTAACTATATACAACAAAACAGAGATAACAACATGTGTCGTAGATGAAAACATTTTTAAAATGTCTGTTATATCTATACTCGCGAAATTATTTTGAATTCCTCGTCTGTAATTCGTAGAAGTCAATATTATGTTCATGAAGGTGTTAATCTGCTTGGTATGTGATGATAGCACGGCTTTATGCCGTAATTTATTGGCAGTTAATATTCGCTGTATTCGATACGCCCGAGGAAGCTGCATCTCACAATTTATTACCTAATAATACAATCTTAAACATTAATTCATTTAAAACCCACTACAATTATTCACTGTTGCATTCAAACTCTCAAAGTCAGGACGACTTGTAGTATAAGAAATCAACACTAAAGTATTGCTTAAATGTTCTTTACATTACTTTCAATGTCGTATATAAATAACTTTCAACGACAAATCTACCAATAAAATTAATACTAGGGAATTAACATTATTAGGGAAAAAAATAACTGCGTATATTGTTGAAGTTGTACTATGTGTAATGTATGAGTCGAAGTCGGTAGCGAAACAAGTTGCATCCAAGTGGCGTGACGTGCTTCAAATGTAGCGAATGTTAACTAAACTCTACAGAATAATTAAAAACAAACAATATTTTTAATTTCAATACAAATATGAAGTAGTAAGTTTTATAATTATCATGATTCTTATTTGCCAGTGATGTTATGAGAAATATCGTAGCAGCGATAAAGTGGAATAAGAAAAAAACAAAATGGTAATAAAAACAGTTTTATATGTTTTGTTGTAAGTTGTGCCGTGCTGCTACCAGCAGTGTTTGTGGTTGTCGAGTCGCAGCCGGCGAGCAGTTTGCCTCGCTCAACTTTTTTGTATCATAAATTAACACTATAACTAGAATTATGTGCTAAGAAGTTAACATCATACTAAAATATTCTTATTGGAGTCACTAAGACTACAGAACGAATATTTTTGTATATTAAGTAACTTCGTAATTCAGAATAGTTCTAAAAGAAAAATAAAGAACATTTGTATTTCATTTTCTCTTCATAACAGTTAAAACATTATAGAAAATTATATTAGACTTGGACATGTTCTCTTGTTATTTGTGATTACAGATAGATAATATAGTAGTAAACTTTTTCATTTCCGCTCCTAATGAACGGACAAAAAGCAAATGTATTTTCCATTGTTCATATCGTTGTCGTTCTGCGTACATGTTGTCTTATTGATTAGTCTAAGGACAATGTCCAATTAATATCACAACATGATTGTGCTGAGTAGAATGTTTTAGGATCGTCATATTGTTTATGATTTACCAAATCAGCTTATTTATATCTCAACAATATTAGACGTCAATATAAAACAATTTACAAAAACTGAAAATAAACTTAATTTATAATTGAAAATTGCATTATTCTAAACTCCTTTTAGTTACATGTAAAGTGTGTTTAGTGGCCAGGATGACCCAATTATAGTATACAAGTCAATCCAACATGAGTGTAAAATTTCTATTGAAAAACCTAAATTTTCTCTGATACTGTTTTATAAGAAAATATAAACTAAACTATACAAATGTAAGACTTCTGTATCGATGAAAACGATGTCTAATTTGCAACAAACGATACTTGCATTGATATAATAACGATAAAATCAAGTGCCAATAAGTGACAAATATTTAACTAATTATCAATTTCAAGTTTTCATTTATTTAGTACTTACATTTAAAGTATTTGTTCAGACAACTAATTAGTTCATAGCAACATGTATCGCAATCGTTAAGGTTTATCAAATAAAAGTAATATCCCTTTAACCCAAATAAAACATGGTTTGGAAAAAACAATTGCTGGTTGCCTCATGACTCTCAATTTCTTGATTACACCATGTCATATATCTATTTCTCTAATAAAAAAAGCTGTGATTACAATATGTTTTAAAAGTACCTAATAACATTTTCAACATCAGCAAAAAAAATTATTACGTAATTTCGTTTGCCACAAGGAAATTTATAAGCCAAAACTCAAGTAGCCAAAACAGGGTTTGATTGCCCAAAAGAAAAAGTTTCAAGGGGTTGCGTATTGAATCTCGCAACTGTTGTAAACTTTCACTAATTAACGGTACCCGGTGAGTATTGTATTGAGTTTATATACTTTCCGTGCGCAATATTTCTTGTTAGTTTTAAATTTTATTTTCGGTCACGTTTCCATGATTTGGCAATTAACCCTTTTGCACTTCGGAGGTTTCAACGAGCGTATTGTTTGATTTCAACATAGTCCTTTGTCGTTGGGGTTCTTTGTTTCCAATACATGACGTACTTTTAGTTGTTTTCGAAATTTCACCTTGCAGTTAAATTAGGAAATTTTCAGCGATAAAAGTATGTCGCAGTAGCCGGCGGCGGAATGTATATCAGGTCACCACGCCTGGGCCAACCGTCATCCGAATTATTTTTATTGGCCCCTGTACGAATGTGGACACAGTGAACGAAAATAAAATATAACTTTGCCTTCAACCTGTTATGCTACGATACTCTTATTTAAAATATAATAAAGTACTACTACTAAAAAGTCAAAGTACAAAAGTGTTAAAATTTATACGTATAAGACTAGAGCTAGAGTTCAATATTGTAATTGTAAAAGAAATACGAGATTGTTTAATTTTTTTTACAATGAATAAGCCAGTCCTTGACCACGTTCCAACCTGACGTTATGTGGTGATTAGTGGTAACCGAGAGATACTCACTAACATTCTCGTGTAACCGCTAATCAAAAGGTACAATAAAACCATATAAACTAAAACATAGGCATCATATGTATAAATATTAGGTTTCCATTAGTGTAATATGGAGATGAATAATCAGTGAATTGTAAGTCAAAAGATTTATCGCACAGATAAGATATAGTCGAACGAGTTGTAGTATCTTGATCGTAGAGAAGTCGGGGCCAACTTGGTCACATACAAACTAGGTTAAATGAAATTCGTTTTGTTCCACCACATGACTAATGGCCTAACTAATAATGCATTCAAAAATTATATCCACTTTTATTTTTATTCTTTTAAAACATTCACGCCAGTAAGTAATAAGTGCTGGAAATTATTAACTCTAGCTTTTAACCGCGACTTCGTCAGCACAAAAAAAAAGAACCTTATAGGTAACCTATGTTCTTCCAGACTTTTACATCTGTGCCAAAGTTCATCAACATCCGTTAAACTGGTTTGGATATACGCAGAAACAAACATTCATCCATCCATCCAAATTTTCCCATTTATAATATATAAGTGTAATAAACGCATCTTAGCTAAAAGTATTAGTTTCCCTGAACTAATATAATGTTAAGTAATTAAACAGTATCATATTACACGACGATTTAATTCAATAGTAATAAAAGGTTTATTTCCGTATCAATACACGTTGTCTCGGTATTGTGTTGACAAAAATGGATGACAATGTTGGAGAAATGTGTCGAGTGGAACCCCACAATAAGAGAATACAGTATTTTAGTATTCGTTAGTTGGCTAAGTTAATGAGAAGTGCGCCCAACTGTGTTGTCTGTGTGCGACTGTACTCGTGCATACAGAGGCGGTCGCGGGCGCTTCAAGCGGTTGCCACTCTGCCGGCTAAGTAGGTTAGTGGGTCAGAGACGAGGTCCGCTGATAAACTAAACATTATTTTTCTATATAAACAAGAGTTATTACATAATTGAATACAATCCTGAATTTTACTGAAAACAAATGCGACTCAATTTTATTTTTTATAAATTCTAATTACATAACCATTATAAATACCTTAACCTGTAATCGTGCAAGCTAGGAAACAATTTAAAATGATATCGTATAAATGAAATAAAATTACTACTACGTACATATGTGCATTCGGCACGCAAGTATATGAATAAGGAAAGACGGGCAAGGAAACTTCACAATGCGAAAGCGCGCATAAAAGATGTCCCAGACAAATGTAGGTTAGATTAGGGCGATACTAAGAATACAAAAATAGTTAGAGTTGAGAACATTTATTACGTAACCATTTCAGTAAAATGATATTTGACACAACACAATTAGGTCGGAAAAATGTCATATGTACATTCATAGCTGTAAACCGAGTAACCGACTACCTCGACACGTGTATTCGTGCACATTATCATCCCGTTCAATCTCTTTGACATAACAGAAGCGCAGATTTATCATATACTTGCTAATGGAATGTAGTAGGAAATAAAGTCGCAAGAGATAAAGTCAAATTTGGAGAACTGACCGCCAACCTTCGCTAGTCGGAGAGGCACCTTAAGAAGAAGAAGAAGGAAATAAAGATTGCCTATTACTCAGTGACTATGAACCATTGTAATGGTGACAGAATTTTGGAAATCGATCCAGTACTTTTTGAGTTTTTACGTTACATACAAAACTACAAAATGTTCTATCATATTAGTTATACGATAAGATGACAAATTGCTGTCAGGTGGGCATCCTAATCCTCCATCCTAAGTGGGCAGTAAACCTAATTCTTTGACTGTATTCATACTTTCAATGTTATCAAAGTATACGTGTTTACAAGCTGATTGGTGTACTCAAATCCTTTAACATAAGATGTTCGGAGTGCATCGATAGGGCCGAGCACTTGGTAAACACTGACATTGCGTGGCAAGTTATTTTGTTCTATATTAACGGAGTGGAACGAACCAACCTTGCTCCTCATTTGTGTTTACAATTAAATATAAATACAAATATAGTATTTTCTGGAAATACTAAATGATGATTAAAATTACACAAAAACCACCACTATACTTCTTAAATTGAGAAATTTACAGATAAAATGGGATCGAATTGAGTATATCTTAGTACTGAGTAAATAAAAATAAGTTACTTGAATTTCGAATTACATAACATAAAGATACATTGGTACGGTATTAAATTGTCCAAGTTTGTTCACATTGAAGGGCGCGCAAACATTGTTTGGTGCAACAACTGCAACGATACGTGTCCAGAATCCAAATGCAACGAACGCATTACGTCGCAATTGTAGAATGGGAGATAGGAAATTGTACCTAGGTGTTGACGTTCAAACATAAAAACTAACGGCGCAAAACGTTCCCAAGCTTTTATGAATATAACGGATCATTTTTAAAACAATTTTGCTATTTGTGATGATTCTCGACGTTTTAGATACAATTTGAAAACAATGTTAAAGACAAAAAAATCAGTTAAACTTTTCGACCATAAATTTTCATCTTATAATACTTCTTTAACCGTTATTTGGTCTTTGTCTACCCCTTAGTGTAAATTTCACATTTGTTTTTCTAAACTTTACATCTCCGAGTGCACCAACTTACAGCTACTGCCATCTGTTGATTAAATTCTTAAAGTCGGATCGAAAGCAGGTATTGCGCCCGATACTGTTGCACTTACCTAACACAAACTATGTCAATGACGATACGATACTTTCTCGTAAACTTTCGTGCTAGGTCCCCAGTGCTATAAACTTTAAAAGTCAGACCGATGTTAAAGTCCAGCTCAAAGATTTAAACCAATATCCTTTTGCTTGAAGGGTCAATAATCTTTATTTTTGATCCCGAATAAAATTGGATGTTACGAGTATGTGCGGTCGGCGGGAGCATATTTGGCAATAATAAAATGGTGAAGTGCTATAACATAGCTATGTCACCGTCAAAAAGTAAAAAAAAACAACTAGTAATATTAATAAAAAGACGAAAAATTGCCATGTCAAATAACTATCTAGATTATTAGATTCAAATCTTAGTAACATAATATTTGAATTTCGCAGTAAAGCATAACATCAGTGTTTGATAATAGTTTGTAAGTCGGTTTCCACTCTGTTTGTACGATCCCTAGTGAGATTACAATCTGTCGGATTTTACAATGTGTCGGTGTCGGTATATCCTTATAGAGCGATGTCGGCCGTAGCGCGCACATGCCGCGAGTTATTGGCTCGAGTGGCTCGACTTAGTTTCCAGCGCTTTATTGTGAACCGTTAAATTTTACAGTCCTGCATAAACGATATTCAAAGATTAAGCGACATACCAGATAGGTCAACGTAAAATTTCTATATCACAGTATGCCTGACGGCTAACGCATATTGTTAAATAATAGTAAAAACTAGGTCACTAATGGTCGAATATTAAAACGATATTTAAGTATGTAACAGCTTAAATGTATGTTTAAGTCTTAAATGTAAAATACACGCTAAATCTCCAAATTCTATTACAAAAGTATACTTATTAGTTTATTATTTTGATGAATTAATGTTTTCTACTTATGTTACCCTCTGTGATGTCTTTGCCCTGTCGACAATAAAACGATTTATGTTACCACGGTAGTTCTTTTTCTACCCTCACAAAGTTGGTTAAACTGTTTCGGCATCACATGTCCACATCCTGCAACAGTTTTGCGTATGAAGTTTAAATTAAACATTGTTTTTAGGGTACAGCCAGGAGCTAAGGTTATTAGTATTTATTAAATACTGGAATAAAAGTTAAAAACAAGTTCCGTGAAGTTGATAACTTTTTACCTCTCAACATTTGATCGTTCTGGTTGATATATTGAGATATTTGGTTACTTTTTGAATTATTTGATCAGCTTCTAAATAATAATCATTTTTGCTACGCATTTCGCGTTGCCATAAGTTAATTCAATGCGGCAAGTTCAGTTGCAAAATTTTAAATTGTATACGTACTTAAGTATTTTGAAAGCCACATTTATTTTCAAAGAAAATGTTATTTATTCTAACATACTGAACCCTCCGTAAGCAAATGTCTTCGCACTTCACTAGTCTTGCGAGCGGTGGCTATTTTTGTCCGGCGCAAAAGATAAGGGGAGCGGTGACTCAGCTGCATTCAAAATATTTTTGTCACAAGGCCGCTCTCACTGTGGTCGCTAGAAGCTTTTATCGAAAGCTCCGTATTCGTACATTCGATTTTTAATATCATTTTATATTTTTACTGGCATTCGCCAGGAACTTCGACCTATTTCAACTAGCCAAAGCATGACCCATAATCTAACTGTCTTATGGGAATCTTTTCACTGTCAACTTTAGTCAAGGTCATTGACTATCGGTTAAGTCTAGAATTCTATATTAGTACTTGCGACTAAGATTAGGTTTGCGTGCCTGAACCCCATTAATAACCCATAACACACTTAATTAATACAACCCCAAGATACACATCGAAACGAGGCAATGCTTAAGGTCACACTAAAATAGGGATATAAAATATGAACTGGCATTGTATAGCTGCTTTGATTGAATTTTATAGTCGGGTCCGAGCCACGTGTGTGCCCTCAATGCCATGTCAGATGTCTTTAATGCTTGTTTACACGAGGACGGAACGGTTAGCCAGTAGAAAGTGCAGTACTGCTGCGGCGTGTGCTGTAAAACAATTGCAGTACTGTGATGTTCTGTGCTCTCGTGTGAAACTAGCATAACGGCGCCTGACTATGGGCGCCATCAGATCGTTACCTTGAAAGTTATAGGCCTCGGTTACAATGATCTAATAAAATTTTGGTATGCCTTCAATATGAACGATATAGGTCTATTTTTAATTAAAGTATGTGCTAGACTTGTGCTAGAATAATTTGAAAATAATGTTAATTAAATCTGTAATCTCAAAGCTAAACTGTAGATCTATTCTTTACTTTTGTCATTAAAATATTTTTTTCAATCAAAGATTAGCAATTCTTAAACATTACGTTATTTTTGTTATCCAGCACTTCTGCTTTCTTCTCTTATAATCCTTGATGAAATTTATAACAACTATTGTTTTTACTAATATAAAATCGAAAGTTAGGATTGATAGATGTTTGTTAGAGTTTTTAGCCTAAACTGCTGAACGGACTATGAAAGGCGATGTAGACGATAGTTTGGAACACATAGGCTACCTTCTTTTGTTTTTTTAATCCACGTGGACGGAGTCGCGGGATGATGGTTGTTCTATAATACTAACCGTAGCATAGTTGAGCACATTTAGTTATAATCTTTACCATATTAGTGGGTTAATGTTAGTAGATATTGCAACATACAAGCTTCAAATATCTCCAATACCTTGCCTGCGGCGATACAACCTGAATAGCATAACTGGGTCAAACTAGGAGAACGTGTTCATGATTTTGTTCGTTGATTTAATAATAATTTACCAGTTATATGGAGACTTTTAGAAGATTTGAGGATTGCTTAACTGATATGGAATAACTCTCATATAGGAATATTGCAGTCTTTTGTATTGCTTTAATACTGGGTTTCTGATGTTTCCATTTATTCCGGAAACGTATTTCATTAATTTATCGTAACAAAAACTCTAACACATAGTTAAAGGTAGCTAAGAAACCGGTCATTAGTGAAATAAATTAACACTTTCTTCTAAACATTTAAAATGTTTTTTAGTTATAGCAAAATATGAGTTCAGTCTCTTGCTATGAGCACGTAGATATTTACGGAACGCGGTTCCCTTTTAAAGATTCACAGCACATAAAGTATCATTTACACTGTGTAGAAATTTCGGCAAAACACAGCTATCACATACTCCTCGTATAAAACTTGCCCGGGAACCATATTACAATAAACCATTAGACATACATAAGCAGTTTTGCTTTAAATAATACATTTTACATGTAACAAGGTCATGACTAAAACTTATATGTAACATATGTCCTACAAAATTAATAACCAGTACTGAATTAATTTGCATGTACATATTAATGTATATTTAAAACTTTTCTAATTAAAAAAAACAAGCACATATTAACCACTTTTAACTAAAAAAAATTAAATATTCCCAATAAGCAATCAAATAGCAGTCATAGTAACATACCATTTTCTGGATTAATATATCCCTTCCGTATCAGAAAGTCAAGTAGTACCGGAGCACTGGTAGTTTTGAATTGTGGACTCAATGCCCGCTGGATGCATTCCTCCGCTGTCAACAGCTCAAAGCTCTCTACCTCACCGTCAGCATTTTGCGGAACAAAATCAAATGGAAGTTCTAAATCATATACATATTCCGTATTCGGAAATAGACCCCTTTCACTTTCAAAGAAGAAACTGAAAATAGAATAAACATGTACTTTAATATGCGGTTATTTGTTATAATTACGTGTTTTAATTTTACACAACTGTTGTGAAAATCAGAGAGACAAGAACTTTTTTTTGTATAATAACCAAACAACAAGAAAAACCTATGGACAAATTGAGAACCTCCTCCTATTGGAACTACTAACATACTAAATTAATTTTAATAACACACCATACAAGCTAGACTATACTGAAACCGATGTACATCTATTAGAACTAATTTCTTGAAGATGATACAGATATTGGAACAATTTTTGACATACCTTACACATCCAGATGGCACCAATTTCTTAACCAAATCACCAACAACTGAAGCCTCCTCAGCTGCTTCTTTGATAGCAGTCTCCAAAATGCCATAGCCAACTGCAAGACCACCACTGACAAAACAATCCCACTTTCCTGTAAACAAAGACCAAAACAATTATATGTACTATACTCACGCAAAATATGTGTTAGTTGTGGAGTTGTGGAGACCATAGACATACTAACTACTGTCATCCTATACACCATCAACCAATGAAAACTTCCATCTCTGATGGAACAACTAAAAAGATGACACTGCTTACTTTAGATAGATCAAAATGCTTATGATTATTCAAAATTGTAAGCAAAAATATATTATTTATATTATATTATTTACTACTAACTGTCACTTGCAACTTGCTCAGCGCGAAATTAAATACCCGTTATATATATATGTAATATACGTTAAAAATATTCGTTTTTAAGAATATCTGAGTAATGTACAAATGCAGATTTCATAATCAGCAATGTAAAACATGAAATAATTTTCTTCTCCTGATATGTTATTTAGCACCAG
>JAOCNA010000009.1:6667887-6678893 GCA_026546675.1 Papilio helenus | reverse complement strand
AATACAGAGGGGTTTCATAGATAAAGTTCTATACTATTTACCTCAAACTAAGATAAGTCTGTTGTTGTTCTCGAATTTTCTGTTCTATTTCGTTTAAATCTTTGACAGTTTTATCGATCTGATTGAACTCTTTGAGCTTTTCATTCCAATAATCGGCCTCTTCCTTAACTCGGGCCAAAACTCCTTCTTTGTGGCATTCAATTCTGCACTTCAACTTGTCCAGGCATTTTTGAACCTGCGTTTTTACTTTATTAGGAATTATATTTTAAAAGGCGTTAAAAAAAACGAGAAAATCATCACTGCGTATAACGGCAACTAAGCAGAACAATTTGCTATTCTTACATTTGCGATTTAGACAAGGTTTTAAACTATCACAAAATTTGGTAGTTGCTTACAATTCTTACTTCGGCAATTTGTGAGGAGTCCCGCCATGGTTTCCTGGACACAGCAAGTTGTTCTTTGTTCTTGTTGTAGAGCTGATTGAGAAGACAGTTCAGTTCTTTACCGCGTTTTTCTTCCAATTGTTGAAGATTATTGCGAACACGGTGTGCGATCTCCTCCAAGCTTATTCGAATTTTGTTAATCTGAATATAATTATATCATTACTTAAAAAAACACTGGGACTATTTATGATATACATACTAAAAACATAATAGCAATTCTTTTTTACCAGTCACTTACGTTGCTCAATAACATCACAGCAATATAAGTGTGAGTGAAGCGAAATATATCATTCTTTGACCGCAACGATTTAGTAAAATGATCCTTCGAGAATTCTTCTACCGATTTATGATCACGCATTTGATTTATAACAATTTCCAAGTTCTTTAGTCCCTCAATATGGTTGTCGTTACGCATTAGAATTTCGTCATAAGCGACTTTTTCCTCAGGACAAGTAACAGGAAGGAAAGATTTTTCGAAGAAGATCTGTTTAATTTTTTGCAATTCAATAGTTTTTTGCACAGAATCAGCTAGCTCCTCCCTGTTCACAAGTTTTGTTACTTTGTCTGCTTCCTTGATCGCCTTATTCATCACCTCTGTCCAGTGAATGATGAAGCTATTTACGATCTTCTTCACTTCACCATAGTATTCCTGATATGACCCTTCGTTAATATTCAAATCGTCCAATATTTTGATGTAATGATTCAGCTTAGGTGTTATATCGCCACATAATATTATATGCGGCTCGATCAAGCCTAGTTTTCTTGCTTTTTGTGTGTAATCTTTGTAGCAATTCATTTTTCTTTGCTGTTTTATTAGTTTTTATATGTGCCATACGAATTATGTAAATAATATAGCAAAAATCGTGTGTCATGTGTCAAATTTATTTTTAACCACATATTAGACAAACGTGAAATACAAAATCATTCGTTTAAAATGTTAAAGTAATTATTAGCAGTCTTTTAATAACTATGTGGTTATTTACGATTTTGTGATATACTTCTTGTATGTTCCTTAATAAAAATCCGGCTCAAAGGACCAAAATAAAAACAAAATTGTCAATAGTTCCAAACACCAATAATATTATAAATATTTATTTTTTAATATTTAATCTAATCACTAATTTACGACCAACCTAAAATTGGAAATAGCTCTGTATTATTTAAAAGTTTAATTTGTAGTTCTAACATTGATGTCATACAAATTACACAATAATGCAATATAGCTATAGTACACAGATAAATTTTATACACAGAATAAACTTTATTTCTAACTATTTATCCATCTATGTAAGCAAAAAAAAGAATAGCATGAAATAATCTTTACCTAATAAAAGTAACAAAACTACTAAATGTTGTTAATAAAATTTCTGTATATGAATAAAAGTAATGAACTAAAGAATTATCAAATAACAAGTTTTTAAGATACAGGGAAATAACTGTTTTTAATTTTTAAACTTTAAGCATTTCGCGGTAAAAATAATATTGACATTAATATTGCCAGTTGATGTATAAATGTTGCCAGTGTCATTGATACCATTAAATGTTGTCATTTTGTTCAAGTTAAATTATTGAGATAAGTATAAGTTGTGTTGCCAGGAAAAATAGAAATAAAATAAAAATAATATTTCAAAGGTACGTATAGGTATTTATTTCTTGTTCAAGCGTCTAGATATAGCAAGACACAATATTGACACGTTCTGAAAGCGAAATTATCTAAAGTAAAAAAAAAACAGACACGTAAAACCTATTCTCTTTTTTCGTACAGATACAACAAACAAAATTTCAAACCGTCTCTGTATGATATTTGGTGTAATTAAAAAAAAACACAAAACTTTATAGAAATAGGGGGGAGATTAAATAACAAAGATGACACGATCTGTGAAAAATCTATGGAAATTAAATTGGAATATTTTATACAAAAAGGAAGAAACAAACACATTTCGGAGATTTACTGTTAGCTAAAAATCATTAATAATAATTATATTGACTGAAATTAGGTAATGAATTCTAAACAGTATGTATTTAACCATATAAGTAATAATGAGTAATCATTTCAGCAATACGTGCTATGAAAATAAATCATCGAGACCCTATAAATCTTTATTTATATTGAAGAATATTTCACGTAAATCTCCTATGATCCATTCAACCAGGTACAAAGTATTTTCATGTCAGTATATACACGAAGTTAAAGACTTCAAAATTTCCCGCTAACCCCTGAATACATTGCAATGTAGTCTTTAACAGGAAAGAAATAAAGTCGAATTTTAATCTGTATAACTACGCTAAACGTTCGGTTAATTTTTAATTCGGTAACAGGTCTAAAAAAATCAATCCTAAAACTACTAAAAAATAGACAAGGACACGTAAAGGCAATTCCAAGAGCAGACAAATTATTAGGTTATTTTCTAAGTACCAAGCAATTTTGAAGCACGTTGTTGAAAAACCAAAAATTACGACAAACCCAAATCTAAATTTCAAACGTATGACTCGCTTTATAAACCCCAATAACTTTTTAACAAACACCTTTCTTTTTTCTTATTTCAATTTTAATTTAAAGGAAATAACTAACATTTCATGACGTAGATAATAACAAGTTTTAGACTGACTGCGGCCAATTTGTAAAAACAATTATGTACAGGTAAGTTCGGTAAACTTAAGAGAACATGGCGGGAAACATGACAGGTGTCAAATTTGGTGCATGTTTTTAATGTTTGTCACAACTCTAGCAATGCGTTATACTATGAACAACATAGTTTTGATAAAGTTATACTTTTATTATAAAAGCTTAGACTTCGAACATTGCTATTAAAAATAATTTTCTGATTATTTTCGGCGTTTTTTTGGACAGAAACGTCAAGGCTTGTCGACGCCATGTTTAAAAGTTTAGAAAAAATAAACTTAAGCCGACTGAAATTTCTTACTAGAGCTAAGAGATTTAGAACTGAGAGATAAAAATAAGTAAATCTAAATTGCGACTGGCCTGGATGAACATGTGCCCGTTATCTGTTATAACTTTTGTAAAAAAAAAATATCGCTAAAGCATACCCACACCGAAGTATCGTCCACAGATGTCATCGGCGGGCATAGACAACACAAAGGGTTACAAAAAATCATGTTAAGACAATTCTGTTTGTTTTTCAATATATATTTTACTCGAATCTATATTACACATCTAATATTATGACATTTACGAACGAAGTCAATGACATAACAGAAAAGAAAACATAAAGAAAAACTAGTCTACTAAATGACATGTAAGGCGACCAAATTAAAGGGAAATCCGTGCGCTGCATACATTTATCATTAAACTATAAACTCAATTTGGTAAACGATTGGCGTTAACCGAGATTTGTGCCACGCAACGTGTCTATGGCTGCCAACGCTGCACTGGAATGGCCGTCGAGAAAAACAAAATGGACGTACACAAAAAAACTTAAGGTAAAACAAAATCAAGGCAGCGGGTGGAGTATTACAAACTTACAGTTGTCCGACGGCTGAGTTGCGACTTCGTCTATGGATCGCCGCCATAGATTCGCCTACCATAGACAACATTTTTTTTCTACAGACAGGCTAAGTGACACGTAAAGCGTTCTCATTTCTTTTTGTACAAAGCTTAGGACCGAAACCAACGACAATCGACATAGTCCAAGTGACATTTAGATATGCTTAAAAATACATCGTTACGACAGGAGAGGTGCTTACATTACAATCGTATCCTTTAAATCTTAAAATGAATAAATGACTAAAGTGACATTCTTATATTGAATAAATAATTAAAGTGACATTCTTTTATTAAATAAATGAAATTTTATCTTATATGCGTGTAACACTTAAAACCAGAGACAATTTCAACCCTATTATTCGGTTCCCTCCTGTCACAACGATGTCATACAACTTTTTGTTTAAAATAAGAAAGAAACAGAATCCCGTATGTTTAGTATTTATATACAATCAGAGATAGTTGACAGAATTGATATAGACAGGTACTTGGAATTCCATTTAATTCTTCATTTACTTTCAACTAAATGAAACGCGCCCCCTAGTGCCCAACATTTACTTTAATCCTTTATGCAGTTATGAATCTATTTTGTAGAGAGCCCTTGTTTAGTTTAGCTGTATCATCGAAATTTCTAGAAAAACATGTTGAAAGAAACACGTTTTTAATTTACTTTGGAGCTTGATTTGTGTACGAGAGTTTGGGATAATACTCTTGCAATATTTTGCGTTAGACTGGTATAGAACAGTAATGACCCAACAAGTGTGTGCTTACGCAGGTATCGATAACTTATCGATAGACGGTACAACACTAATGTCTGTCACACTGGGCATGACTAGTGCATCCCTAGTGCACGAGCAGTGGTAACTACTGCTGTGAATAGTAAGACTTCACTAGTAGGCTGGGCACCAGCAGTGGAGTGTGCACTACTATTGGGACGCCAATAGTGCAGCTGTAATACTGCTGAGCGGAGCACTAGAGTTGAGTGGGGCACTAGAGTTAGTGGGACACTAGAGTTAAACGGAGCACTATTGGGTGGGGCACTAGTGAGGGCGGTAAGGGCGGAGGCGCTCAGTTGGCGCCGAATGCGTCCGCCAGCTCCGTCTGGCAGTCGAAGGTGTCGGAGCTATCCGCGTGCTCAGGATAATACTCCCTGTAGATCTTATCCAGGAGCGCTTGCCTGTGGACAAGTGTTTAGGTTAAAACCTATCACCTCACACGAAGAGACATCAGATATCGTATGTTCTAGAAACGATGTACTAACTTGGCAGCTAGTCCTCCGCCAGGCGGCAGTCCGGGTATATCCTCCTCCACCAGCTGCTTCAGCACGGACGAGAAGTGGCATGACATCTCGTCGCGGTCCTCACGGTTGGCGTTCCGCTCGATCAGTGCTGGGGAACAAGCGAAAATACACTTAATTATTGTTACTATAGAGCTGATTTTATCCTGTCATGAGCATCTGTTAAAAGCATTGCAATTTCTTTAAATGTTAGCTGAGCACATAGAGATAACAACAATCCGATTTTCACATGTTTTATGGTTTAGAATCGAAGCATAGACTAACTTACAGACGGACATACTGGTTTATAAAACTTTACTAAATGTTATACAATTTTTTCTTGTGAAAAAGGAATATTTTTTTTTTCAATAAAAAATATACGCTATTCGTTAGTATAGAAACTTGGTGACCAATCATAGGAAAATCAATTGTATTCATACAAGACGTTGCAACGAAAGTAATTAGACGTTAATTGGCCGGTAATAAACTGCTTTTTAATTATAACAGTGCGAAACTGGTCTGCGTTTGTTTGTTGGATGATTAAAATCAACGTCGTCGAGGCATTGTTTGCGACTGTCCAGTCGGTACTTTCCATCGATTAATAATATTTATACTGGTAACTGAAGTTTTCTTAATCTCTTAGGTACCACGAACCAACCAGTATCTATACATAACAAAAATGGACTGTCTGTATGTAAGATCGTAAAAAACATAATACAACTGAAGTATTTACTTTGTTAATACTGAATTCACCTTTTAACATTTTTGTCAGCTAAAAGCCGTTTGTTCGAGATATCTGAAACGGCTAGACCGATTTTGTTGCACATGGGAATATTATAGGCTATTTATTTTTATTCCACTGAAGGAGTCGTAGTCGATATCTATCCAAATTTTGGATACTATAATGTTCAGTTCAATATTTAGTGTTTGTTTAAGTATCCGTTCCACTGCTGTAAAACCTGTAGAATAACATCATTTTTCTTTTCTTGAATACAATGAGAGAAAATAAAAACACGTAAACATTACGTAACAGTATTACTGCACAGCATCATCCTCATGGGAAATTAATTAAATATGACATACATGTTACGGAAACAACGTGATTAAAGGAATTGATCTCATCTTTATTCGTCATCCAGAATAACAAAGGAATTAAAACCGTGCGTTTCTATAGCCGAAACATTTATTGCGATATTGCCATCTCTGTTATTTCAGAGTGAATGAGTGTGATAACATATACTAATATTATAAAGAGGAAAGATTTGTGTTTTTGGATTTTTGTATGTATTTGATTCACGCAAAAACTAATGAGCCGATTTTAAAAATTCTTTCACCATTAGAAAGGTAATTTATGTGTGAATAACGTAGGCAATTTTTATTTTTTTTAATTTCATGCGGGCAAAGTCGCGAGCAACAGCTAGTATTTTACATATGTGAGTGGAACTACTTAAAATTAGCGAAGTGTAACGAGATGTTTAATCCTAGAATATTGTGTTAATTTCATATTTGAATGAGGTAAAATAAGATAATTTAAGAGATTTAACATAAAATATCAATTTTACAGCATTAGTTGAAAACATTTCAGTATTTATCCATTAAAAATGTATGACTTTGTATAACTAAGGAAACAAAGATTAATTATTATTTATTTTTTAAACAGTACGACGTGTTTTGTCACGCTTACGTGATTTCAATTTATTTTCCTGATCTGTCAAGTTAAAGATTTTTACTAGTAAATTAGACTTTACCTCATGTTTTGGTAGTACACCACGTTTTTTACATACAATATCTTTCGACGATATAACGACGTCGACGAAACGATCTGTATGCTTACAATCATGAAAACATACCATTGACGACTAGCTTTCGCCCGCGATTCCGTCCGCATGGAATTAAAAACAAAACTAATTAGCCTATGCGTTCTTCCAGGCTATCCTCTACGTGTATGCTAAATTTCATCGAGATCCATTAGGCAGTTTAGGCTACTCTAACAAACATCCATACAACTAAACTTTCGCATTTATAATATTAGTAAGAGTAAGATTACGTGCATAAATATTTTTAAAACGTATACACATTTGCAGTCGACTGTACATGGATCGTCACATCAAAATACCATCAATAAAATGCCGATGATGACATATATTTCGTCACCTGTCTATACTCGATAACTGCATAACATCAGTCATGCTATCATATTTTATTTTTAGAATAGTTCAAATTTTATATTGACCGCGACGGTACAGTCGCGCACGCAAGTCACGATATAAAATATACAGCACACCAGTGGTTTACCTCAGTTCGTCCTTACAACCTTGTGGTATTTGAACTCGGTATTTGGTAATTGTATATAAGAGATTGGAGTTAAGATTTTAAAACATTTTAAGATATGAATTTAGTTGAGCCACGCAAGCTACTATAGTTATCGTGCGCCTTTCGGTAAAATATATTTCTGGCGTTTATTGACGAAGAAAATAGAGTAGCAAATCGAGAGGATATTTAAATAAAAACATACATTACTGGTATAAAACAAAATCGCTTCCCGTTGTCTATCTTTATATATGCTTAGATCTTTAAAACTACGCAATGGATTTTGATGCAGTTTTTTTTAACAGATATAGTGATTTAAGATACATTCTTCCTCTTAAATAACTCTCAATATAATAGAGAAATACTGATCATTATAGAGGTTTCTAATGTGATATCTGAACTTTCAACGCTTTCAAGTTATATAGAGAACTTGTTACCTATGTGCTATACACATGGCGTTCAGTTTAGTCTTTTGTTACATCTAAAGTGAGTTCGCAATAGATCCCTGCAACGCTCCTAATTGGATTCCGCATGCTGGGTGAAGGGCGCAAATAAATCACATTGACCTACTCCGTACCTACCCTGTATCGCTAATAACTGCAAAACTATGACTAATTTTAGACTAGATTTATCTTCACGCATATATAAATATAAAAAAAATACGCATAATAAGCGAACACATTACCGAATCGAATTTTACCTTTAAATCGTAATCTATTGCTTAATTACGTATCTGAAAAAAATCTCCTTCTAAATTCGATTACGTAACTCGTTTACCTGCAATTTGTACACGAGCATAAAACAAATAGGATCGATAAGAAGCGTAAAACGATAGATTTCCTCGAGCGCAATACGTAATAGGGCTTCTTCTATATATAAATGCCGTTTGACGAACGAGATCGCGACACACGCACCGCGGTGGCATAAAGACTACACGTTCATTGCTTTAACCCTCGCTTTGAAAATTAAAAAAACAACTGTCAAAATAACTCAGGGCCAGGACTAAAGCAATGAAACATGTTGTTGCTTTTTTAAACAATGTTTAATAAAAAAATATACTAGATAACAATATTAAAAATCTTAATAACTCTATGGCTTGAGGGGAAAAGGACTAAATAGTTCTCTGGGGGGTCACAATGTATCACATGGGTTAGAATAAAATTGAACATTATTGTTAACATATAAAGGCGAAAATCGCTTGACGATAGTTTCAATCATATTTGCAAACATCGCATCAAAAGATTTTCGCTAACAAAGTTAGAAAATATTATATAGAATGGAACATTTACAATGTTATTTATATAGATTATCTTTATCTGCATATTTAGTAACAATGTTACAATAAAACGAGTACAAATTACAAAGATCAAGTATTTAACAGGCTACCAACCTAACAGTAATAAATAGAAAATCTCATTTTTATATTAAACTAATAGTGCGATTAATATTTTTACAGCAGAATACCTTTTAATTTAAAGGAAAAATTAAGAAAGTTCAAATTTAAATGAGTATACTACAACAATTTCGAATAAACAATAAACTTCATTAAATAGTACTGTTTCTATTTAAAATATTTGCGGTACAGTCATCTTCAAAAATAGCAAGTGACATAAAACTACATAAGGATTGTAAGCTAAGTGTTAGATGACATGCAATTTACCCATATAAACGTATTGTACAACTTTATGGTATTTGTTATAGTTTCCTCATCTATACAACTCCTACCGTGACCTTGACTATGACCTGAAGGTCAAATCGGAGAACCATATCTTGCCTATTATTAGAATAAATCTTTTATGGTTTTCAAATATTTAATATAGAAATGTAATATAATTGCTGTGGTTGCAAAAACCACAAAGCTATCTCTAAAAAAAAAAGTATTTTTCACCAGAATAATGTCCAAGAGTGTATGAAAATATGATAGAAAACAATGAATTTAAAATGAAATATAAGGTTGGTTTTAATACAAATGTACTCATAATAAACTTAGGGTATGCTATGAGCCCCTCGGTGAGGATGTATAGTGATCTGATCAAGTACTTTATTAGATACAAAGTTTTTTGTGCTACTAGGCACCCTAACTACACCTTACATTGAAATGATGTTAAATTTTGAATAAGGAGAGAACCTTACATTACGAGGCACATAATAAGTCTTTGAGGGGAAATTTAGTAATTAATTTGGCTAATAATGATGGCATTATTCATCTTATTTTCTAGTCTATAGCTTCAGCAAGTAATAGTATTGATAATTCTTAAACTAGTGCATTAATAGACAATCTCATTGTACCTAATATTCCGAGTCAATAAAATGGTCACTTCTAGTCATTTAGTAAACACTTCTCTTACTAAGTATAATTACACTGTATGTATTTACTCATTTTAATATTCTGTGCAACCATTTTTTGACCGACTTCCCAAAAGAAGGTACTTAATTCGTCTGTATGTTTTTTAGAAACCACAAAACTGAATTTACCATGGAAAATTTTCAATACACAATAGGTATAACAACTTCAGGAGAGAACAACATTTAAAAGTCAAGTGATTTTACAGACTTTGATCCAAATACATCAAAGACAACTCATATATATGCTGAAAATTATGCATACCCGCAGAATGTATAAATTTGAATGTCTGAGAGGACAATCTTTTATGAACTCCTACAATGTTTATAAGAACATTGCATGAAAAAAAAATGTGGTATAAAATGAAACATTTGAAATCTCTAAGGAAGTAAAAGGTTAGAATGGAATGGCCATGAGGGAAGAATTGCATGAGATATGGAAAGCTTTAGTTATGAGCATGGAGATCCACCAGTAGAGGTAGACTTAGAAAGAGATGTGATCAAGAAGGGAGTGACTGAGATGCCAGATGGTAGATTATCATAAGTGGGATAAGGACAAGAAGAGTATTTCAAATCTCAGAATTAAGACAAATTATTCACTTGAGTTAGTAAAAAACATTAATTGGTCTTAAAAAGTTGACCACTCAACCTCAGGAGGGCAAAAGCCCAAGGCTCTTAAAAATATCATGACATTAGTAAATGATTTATTCATGTGGCACATGGATTTTTCTAGATCACTATCCTATCACTATGGGAATATAGATCTATTAACCTTTGTCATACGAACTATATCTTTCTATAACCCTGAAAAGTTTACTTAATTAACTAATAAAATATGTATTGCAAGTTACATTTATATTATACTAGCCGTTTTTCGCGACTTTACCCGCGTGAAATTAAAAAATGTAGCCTATGTTACACACATATAAATTACCTTTCTAACGGTGAAAGAATTTTTAAAATCGACCCAGTAGTCTTCGAGTTATTTCAATATATACAAAAAAAAAATTACAAATCATTCCTCTTTATAATATTAGTATAAATTCAATTCTATGTGTAGTGTATGGCCACACTGTTGCATACTGTCATGGCGTCATGCCAGCAGTAGCAGTCGGATCCGAGCCACCGACGG
>JAOCNA010000009.1:6627086-6640740 GCA_026546675.1 Papilio helenus | reverse complement strand
GCAACTAAACAGTTGAATTGGCTGACTAAACTATCGCACAACGGTTGTGCGATAGCCACCAACCGCACACCCTCGTCAGTCACCTAAGGGAAGTTGACACTTGTTATTTGATAAAATAATTGTTTTTAATGTGATCTGTACTATTTTCACATATTAACAAGTTTTAAGTGAACTTTGGGTTAAAAGTGATAGAAGAAGGAACGACATATTTTAGAGCGATGTAACATGCAAGAGAATAAAAAGAGCAAGGACATATTAAAAAGGGACAGTTGTTTAAAGTTTTGAGCAAATTCGTCTCTTATCTGCTTTTAATAATATCAGTAAAAAAAACACTTTTGGGTTATTTAAAGGTACCCACATACCTGTATCAGCTGATCGTGACAGACGTTCCCGGTGAAGAAAGTTTGTCTATCCGACACGAAGCCTTTGATCTCTGTTTCCTCCACTTCCTCGCCGTTCAATGTTAACACTCTGAGAACATACATTACAATTAAAAAACACATAGACATATGTAAGTAGAAATAAAAATATGAACATCTCAATATAGTAGAGGAATTAAATTTCCAACCCATCTAAAAATGACAAGTTATCACATTTTAACTAAATAAGTCTGTGATCATCGACGACCATGGACCAATACCAATGGATATGCAGATGTTGCTAGTCTTTACGATATATTGAGAGTAGAACACCATAAATGTTTTTTTATAGAGGGAAAAAATCTATGGTATCTTTTGTACCCCCACGGTACTACAGTCAAGTATTCGTGGCATGTAATGCCATAACACAATGTATATCACCTGGTTTGCCCTACAAAGGCCAGTACGAGTGTGTCATGGAAGTGGGAGCCCGCCAGCGTGAGCGGCCACATGCCCTTGATGCCGGGCAGGTCGATTGACGCCTGCTCCTGGATGCCGATGCCGTTGCGTATGATGCGCAGCGAACCCATCTTGAACGCACCTTGGAACACACATCCATATCTATACTAATATAATAAATAGTAAACACACTACTTAATTACGTAGGAAGTCTTTAATAAAATACCCTACACTTACGACGAGCTTTAGGTTGTATACTTACATGCTAGTTTTTATAATTCGATACGGAGGAACCCGCACGGGAACAGCTCGTCAAAGATATGGGCTTGTTTCTTTTTCTTAACCAATTAGGTAAAAAAAAAATTTTCACTGTTCGATAACTAGTTGAGAAAGAACATTTTTTTCCACTTTTGTAACCAGTCACGTCTTTGTGCTAATTTCATGTCATCAACCCCATGTTACACGAGCCACGAGGCACGTTTCGAAGACATCACTCACCGGAGCAGGTAATGAGCTGGTTCTGTCCCTGCCGCTCAAGGTCTACAAGGCACATGTCGACGATAGGCGCGAGGCTGGTGAAGGTCTCCATGGACTGCACGTACTGCCCCGCGTCGTCGCGCGCCGCCGACAGCCGCACCAGCGCGGAGTCCCCCAGCCGCGAGCCGATGAACACCACGCCGTTGTCCAGGTACGTCATGCACTCCGGGATCGGGATATCACCTGCGAGTACAATCAGGGTGTTTGTTGATGTCACACTTCCAACGCGAGTGTCGTTTCAACGTTTTGTACGTGATATGACGGGGAATAACCAATAGTATGGTTGTAAATTTCTGTATGAAAAAAGGTTGGTTAGTGGTACACAGGAAATTCGAATTAAAAAAAACTAAAGTAAGTAACCTATATGTCCCAGACTATTCTCTATATCTATGCCAAATTTCATCGAGATCCGTTCAGCAGTTTAGGCCACAAACTTTATCCATCCATCTAAACTTTCGCATAATATTAGTAAGATGTTACCTAGGAGTTCCACTTTCAGGTCCTTGACAGACTGGGTGCCGTCCATCTTCTCCTGCAGCTCCAGCAGCAGCATGAAGAGGCGGCCGGCGATGTCACCCAGCAGGTAGCGCATGCCCTTACCGTCCACACGGCAGTAGCAGTTTATTGGCGTCATCTACAAGTTAATTATGAATTTATACCTATTTGATATTCTAAATAAAATCCTAAATACTACCAACAATAGATATTTTAAGCTACAATACGCGGATTTCAAAAATTCGTAGCTTTTACACAATTTTACACACTTTAAAAAATACTAAAAAAGCTGGAATTGTGGAAGGAAAACAATAATTGTATAACTCAATTGCTACCTTTATCTGTGAAGGTGCAACTGCTACATAGCTCTGTCCATCGTGATAAACTATTGACTCTTGACCAATTACTATAGCGCCTCCTAAAAATAATATCAAATTGTGCTAAAATGCCAATGAAAAATTCTTAACTAAATCAGTAGTAACATTATTCACTCGCTGCTAACAAAGTTTTTTAGGTTAATATTTTTCTTACCTAAAGGACTTGGTACTGGTATTAATATAGACGCTTCTGTCTCCACATTATCTTGTTTCCATGGTATTTTCATGAATTCTTTGTCTTTTGCATTCAGTTCGTGTGTCTAAAAAAAATCAACATCTAGTTTTCACAGACAATAAATTGTTAAATGTTATTTAAGATATTTAAATTATTGTCATATGGCTTACTTTTATATGTCTTCCATTGAGATCTTGATGTATTAATATTAATGTAAGGTTGGCACAGCCATGAAGAAATTCTAAATCATAAACATTTAACTCTTCCAATCTAAAAAAAAAATCAACAATCATAACATTAAATGGAAATAATAAATTTTAATTCGAAAAACAGTTATTAACCAAATTACTTAGACATATGAGGATTTTTATTTTTTATGAGTAATTAATAAAAATACATACCTTAGACTAGCAGCTTTAAGCTCCGTTGAATCTTTGTCCAACGGTATTATCTTAAATAATCCATCATAAAGCCTCAAACCGATGACTCTAGCTTGTGGGTCAATCACCACCAGGATGCCGTTCTCTGAAGGCTTTCCAATACGGTCGGCTACATTGCCATGTGCTCGAGTCACCACTTCTAAATCACCATTAGGTCCCATTCTCCATTCTAATATCATTGCATTATATCGAGCTGTTAGAATGAATACTAAATCTTTCTTTTCATACTGAAAACAATAATATTTATCATTGATGACAATGTGGATTGGTAAATTGCATTGCAATAGATAATTTACATGACAAGTTTTTAATTTTAATACATAACACATGTAGTCAGGGCCCTTTGCAGTGTTCAACTTACAGAACAAATAACTTAGTAAGTAGTGAGATGCACAACCAATGGGATATTGCCAACCTTTTTTTGTACAGACACATTTAAAAGTTACTATTCTGTGTCATCTCAACAACAAAACATTAAACAATAATAGTTTTAAAGGAGGAACACTGCAAGATTCCCTGATAGTACAAGAATTTTGTTCATCATAGAATAGATTTTTTGTTGTGATTATGTAGAAATATAATTAAACTTGTATTAAATTGTTAGACATACTTACTGGAGGTCTGAATAATTTCATTTTAGCAACTTTTCCATATAGCCCAACTTCTTTCATAGGTCTCAAGCCTTCTGGAGTCACCAGGTACATTTCCAGACGTGACACTTTAGCCACCAGCAAGTTGAGGTCTGTAGGACTTGTGAAGTTGCCTGTTTTATACAAATAATGATTGTGTTGTTATAAGGGATTTTTGTTAATAGCAAATCAATATTAAAGAAACTCTCAATGTGTTTATCTAATAAGAATTAAATTGCAATTTGTTTGAAGTAGACAGGAATTAAATATAGTTCAAATATAATAGTGCCCTATCATAGCTTATCTTTTTGCACATGTATTAAAAATATTTTCACAAAATATTGGGCGGTCAAAATAGGAAAATCTGTGCACATGTGTTGTGTTACTCTAAAGATATGATGTTATATTTATATAGGTTAAAAACTGCACTTTTCAATTACTAAATCCATGCAACTGTTAGGTCTTACAGTTTTTCATGTTTTCATTGAAAAAGTTAAAATGGTACAAAAACATTTAGTCAAATCTCCAAATTCAATATAAATGTAATATGGATATGATTTTATACATTTCATTAACTTGTAAAATATTGTGTAATAATTGCAGAGTATAATTTTTACTTGAACTACATGGAAAATTAATCAACAGTCTTATGTTTACAAGAATAATAAAAACCTTTTTCAATTAATAACATAGAATAGAACCTTGCCTACCCACATGCCTCAGTCAACTATTTATTTACATTGAAACATTACATCGCAATCCACGATAGAAAAAAAATTAAGTAAGCTACCAATAAATATAAACACAGTAGCATGTAACTATAAGAAATTAATAATTTACTAAAGAAGTCAAGGGACGATTGTAACTCTACAACCACAACACAATCGTAGATTTTATTTTATTATGTCGAAGGCATCCAACAGATAAACTCAAGATTATTATTCTTTTCTGTATAATGAATCAAAATAAGAATAAAATAGTCAAAATTGAGTAACCTCAATACGACAAAAACATCAATAATTATATTAACATTTACCGGTAATGCATGCTGTAACTGCTGTAGCTTTTTGCGCTGTAACAACGTAATGATAAGCCATGGTGATCCTTTTTAACTTAGAACCTTATTTTTAATATAAATCATTTGAATAACACAAGAGTCCGTATATTGTTCGGCCAGATTTAGTGATGGCTCGAGTTGCTTTTCACTCGAGTGACTCGAGTAGTTTTTATATAACTCGCACGCGAGTAAAATTTTTGACAACACGAGTTTTGGAGTGACTCGAGTTGACTCGAATTACGAGTGACTCGTACCATTCGAGTGGCTTATACCGAGTCGAGAGTGTAATAATTTTACAGCAATTTCAGTTAAATTTCAGTCAAATCTTATTAAAAAATACATTATTTCTGTTCTTTTGTTGAGTTTATTTAAGCTTCCTTTAAGTTAATTTTAGGACAAGTTTATTATCTAAATTGTGTACATAACATAATAAAACTGTTCATATTTGGATCTCATGAAAATGCCTTGTTAGAATAAATTAAATTGGGTTAGAACTTATTACTGGTACATTATAATATTTCAATTCAACTGATAGTTGACGTAAGAGGTTTCCGGATTATGTATGACAGGTTTAGTTTGAAGGAAAATTCTATTTTTTTTTTACATTTTGTGTGGATTTTTTTTGAGTAGCTTTTATATTAATACGATAATCAATTTTCTATGTAAAATTAATATTGTTTTATTTCTTTTAAAAATTTGGTCACTCGAGTTTTATAATCCGAGTGACTTGAGTCAATAAAAATCACTCGAGTGGCATTGAGTACTACGTACAACTAGTTATACCATTCCATGAGTGAACTAGATTAGGTTTTGTCTAGCCAATCTATGGTATCAACGCGGTTAGTACAAATTTTGATTATACTCAGTTTATTCCTAACTTTAACTTTAAATCGCGTTTACTTGTTAGGCTGAAGAAGTTTTAAAAGTATTGCCATCTGCAAACTATTAATTTCTACCGTTAAATACTTGGCGCTGTCCCCCCACCATGTGTTGACAATGTCAGACTGTCAGATGAGGCAACACTCTTTGCATGGAGAAGCGTTTGGAATTGGAAGGTCTGCGAAGTGCGAACGAAGCCAAGAAGCCATCTTGTTTTTAATATGGCGGTTGGTCACATTGCTTAAATCGTTGTTCTTGTGATTTTTGTGCAAGTAGACTTTAAACAAAATGGATTTTTACTTTAGAAGAATATTCAGAAAAATAATTATTTAAAGGACGATAGTAATACCTTAGATTAAACAAAGAAAAACAATTTAAGGCGGCTTTCGCCTTTTCGTAGGCTTCACGGAGCATTGCTTCTAATTTTATTGATTTTGCATATTGTTAAAAAATGATGATGTACACGGTAAGATTTTGACTTTATTTATAGAAATTAAATAACCTTTATTATGGAAATCTTCTAAGTTTATCTTTGTTTTATGGTGATTTATTAATCATGTTTATACATTCGATTGTTTAATAGGTTATAATACCGAATGATCATTCTGTTTGTAGCGTCTATTTTTAATAACTGACTAGTAAAGATGCAATAACAAAATTTATGTTTAATAAAACTCAAACATCAATGAACATGAACATAGTTAACCTAGCTTACAATAGCTTGGAAGCTCATGGATAATGCCTGCTTACACCTATGTCCATTTTACCTCATATTACAGGTTTTCGTTTACATTAGCGTTTTATACGTTTAAAATACCATAACAGTAAACAAAATATTTGTATTTATGAATTAAACTAACCTAATAAGTTAAAAGCATTTCAAGGTTACTATTTCATGATTTGATATTGGAGGGCATTAGGCACACTAAGCAAGTCAAATTAAACGGAATGATTTCAACAATTTTTTTCTAAAGTATAATCCATATAAAGTATTTTAGGTTAACTTTTTGTATTGGACGGATGTACTACTTTGTATTATGTTTCATTATTTCAAGAACTTTTTAGCTCTAATCCAATATTACCATCTTTAAAATTATAGCTTCTGTGAGTTAGTGGTATTCCCTTGGTAAAACTTGTGTAATGGGCAAAAAAGATGGTGGTGTATTATTCTGTTAGGTTAATTACAAATCCTGTATCTAATTAAATTGGAATTATATGAAAATCTCAAATGTTATCAATTATGTAAAAAAGTCTCTTATAGAACATTTAGTCAGAATGTTAAAATATTCATGATGGGTAGGTTGCTATGGATACATGATTTTTGTAAACATCAGTTCTAATGTGGAATGTAAAGTTTTTAGCCTAATAGTTCTAAAAAGTAGAAGCTACATGTGTAATTTTTGACAACATGCAGGGAACCAGCACCGAGCAGGACACCCGCTTCAGCGACAAGGAGAAGAAACTAATGAAGCAGATGAAGTTTGGAGATTGCTTGACTCAACAGGTTAGTTTTTATTCAATTAAACTATATGAGAATGCAATCTTTAACTTTGGTAATTTACAACTTGACAAATTATTAGGTGGACATGTCGAAGGTGAAGCTGGATGTGCTGAAGCCATGGATCACGCAGAAGATCACCGAAATTCTCAAGATGGAAGATGATGTAGTCATCGATTATGTCAACAATCAACTTGAAGAGAAGGTGATTAAGTCTTTTTGTTTGTATTTCATTTTTAATATTAATAAAAAAATGTAATCATTGCAGTTTCTTTGCAGTCAATGTTTAAATAAACAATAAATTTTTAAAAAACGGTACGACTGTTGTTAAGAAACTGCAATTGAATGTTGTCAAATGTATATTGATTTGGTATGGATATTTTTATGGTCCCCACCGGCTAGCGCGCCGCCGTCGCCGCCGCCTGCCGTCGCCAGCCGTCGCAGCGCGCCGCGGCCCCACTCTTACGGACGACATTAGCATTCTCAATCTGAATTTACGATAAAGATATATATTTGATTAAGTGATACCATATATAGGAACTTCAGTATAAGTCTAATAAATTTTCGGGCCACTGTCACCATATTTATTTAGCCTACAACATGTACCTTACGACTCATTGGCTGTGAAATTCTAAGCACTTGATACTGTTTATTATAAAGCGATATAATTTCAAGTTTAATATACAAAGAGCACTATGTTTACGATGTCTTCAGTACTCGTCCTCCTCCGGTGGATGAGGGTTTTCACCGTCCAGCTCCTCGGGAGGAGCAAAACCGTCCTAGAAAGAAAATTTACTAATAAAAATTAATTAGTATTTACAGCAGTAATATAATAAAATAATAGACATTTATTATTACACTCTAAATCCAGGGGTCGCCAACCTTTTGTACAAAACAATTTTGGCGACAAGTCGAAACTAATTAAGTTGTAAATTGGGCGCAATGAGTTATCGTTTTCATTGGTCCAAAAAAATTTTTTTCAAATGGTTATTTCTTAGCTTTTTCAACCGCTTTCGAAATATGCTTGACTATGAGAAATATTGCTAGTGTACATATTTTTTTTGGTATAATAAATAAACTATACAAATTCTAACCACTAGTATCAGTAGATTAAGGCATTATTAAGTAAAACATGTTTGTAACATACGTAATGGACATTTATGGCGATCAGAGGCAAGAGAAACCTACCTTGACCACAATACCTTATTAAGTGTAAGGCCTACAACTTTTTTATGTAGGCTAAAAAATACTTATATCTCCTTTTACGGTATGTTTGCCTTTTTTATTCCGTTCATAATCTTATAATACATTCTGTAATTTTTATTGATAGAGATGAGAATTGAAATAATTTTAATGATAAATGTTAAATATGTATGGATTGTTAGACCGTTCAGACACGGATCTTGAAGTAATATGTCTCAATAGCTTTTAGCTAACGTGTTTGCGAACTTAAATTTTATATGCAGGTTGACCTTCACTGACCTATTTCTACAGAGTTACAAATCAAGTATCAAACTAAAGCTGTCATTAGACTTACCTCAGTTGCATATAAGATATCCAATATTTTCGTTATAATGGGAGCAGTTTGTTGTTCTTCCATCTCTTGACAGATGACCTCTATGTCTCGAAGCTTACCGAAGTAGAAATCTCGTTCCTTCTCCAGACCCTCAACGGTTGCTTTTAATTCATTGAGCTGGGAAGATAAAACAATTCTTATGACTACATTTTAAAATGTCATTACTACTATCGTTGACTTCGCTAAGAGGGCCTAATGGAAAAATGATAAAAAAAAACTACTTCGTAAATAGTAGCGCCCCCGAGTGATCATCGCCTAGCAAATTCTGTTGCTACTATTTTGTTTATAAAAATGCATCAAAATGTTTAGGATACAATACAAAGAAAGAAAAAAATGTTTATAATAGTTTAAAACCAGTGAATGTGCTGACATAAATTATTTAAAATCATTAATTAAATTACATATTTTTTTTATTAATACATTTTTTTAAACTTACCTGAATGTTCAAATCATCAATTGCTTTAGAATCTCCTTTTGAATTCTGTATTCTTGCCAAATTAACGGGCGGCGACCGCACTGTACTGTTGGTCTTGCCAACTGTTAAGTAGAGAAAATATCATTAAAAACTATTAGCTTAAGTTATTAATTATTCTATTTCTTATTAATTGTTTTACAATGGTGCAACTCAATAATTTACAACATTTAAAAGGTCAGGGCAAAATTTAAATTAAGAGTAACTCTCACAAGATTTGAATAAATGGAAATAAATCAATATTAAAATATAATAAGTAACTTTTTTATATTAAATAGGGTTAAATACCGTTAAAATTATTGTGCAAGACTTCACTCAATGTGTGTTTGGATTGGTAGCAAATTAAAATGAAGCCAACATAAAAGATGTAGGGAAAGAAAAAATAATAAATAACAAAATGAAAACTAAAAAGTCATGTTAAACAATTAAAATAAAATACGAATAGTAGTGCACCAAATCTAATAAGTTTGTGAATAGTTTTGATAGTGCAATTAATGGTTATAGTTTACATAAATACATCTATAATTATTAATTTCATCAAGCAATGGTTCCAAGGATTCCAATCTAAGAGTATAATTTATAAATTTAATTGAATAAGCGGTCAGAATAAAGCGGTACGTGGTTAAGTTGAAATAATTAAAGAAACGCATAGTACTACTGGTTTGGGGTCTAGCGGCGACTTTGGCGATGGGCGCCGCCGGTTTCTTGACGTTGGAGGCGCGCGGCGCGGCCGCGCCCCCGTGCCCCATGGGCAGGCCCTCGCGCTGCGCCACCGCGTCATACTCCATGCCGCCGTAATTGGCATCGAAAAATTTCTTGAACCATTGCAAGAATTCAAAGTTGTCTTGAAATCTACCCTTTACCAGTTTGTCAATGGGTACTATCTACAAAAGAAAAAACATAATGGAAAGATAAAAACAAAAGGAAAGTCGAAATGTTTTCTATGATGAGTGCTGTTGTGCAGGGGATGGGATACCGAAGTGTTTCGTATTTAGAAATATATTGCAACTTGTATGTTACACAATGTATTTCTAAATATGACATCAAATATTTCGGCTGATGCATACTGCCGGAGTGGTGTAGGGGCGCAGCCCTGCGAGCGCGCGGCGGAGGCGCGGCGGCTGCGCACAGCGGCACACCGCTATCGCACGCTCCAGACCCGATCGTGAGACCCCCTCTAACATCGAAGGCGTCGTACTCCCGACCGTCATAATTTGCATCGAAAAACTTTTTAAACCACTGTAAGAACTCAAAATTGTCTTGAAACCTCCCCTTTATTAACTTATCCACAGGTATTACCTACAAAATTACACATTGAAATGTTGAATCATGTTGAGTCACAACTTATATGAATTTATGCTTGCAAATTTAGCAGTTAATTTGAATTTCACTTGTTTCACAAGACAGCAAGTGAATATTCAACTCATTTTATTATTCACTACAGTAAAGGACATATTGTGGCATATTAACAAAAACAGATATTTACATAATACATAGTTTCTGGAATGGCTCATATTGATATTGCACAATTATTAAACATTCACAATAAAATGTTAATCATTCAGGAAAATTTAATAATAACAAGACAGTAATAACAGCAACAGGATATCCTATAGGTAGATTAACAGGAAAATTATTACAGCCCTTATAACAAACATAATGTTGTTAAATTATATTTGAAATTTGTATAGGAGGGTATTTCAAAATAAACATGAAATTACTTTAGGAATTCTATTTTATGATATAGATATATCAGTAGATACTGAATCTACTAATGTCAAACATTGCCCATGTTTTTTTTATAATAATTATAAAATGTCTAACTTATTCACTTTTAACCTTATTTGTGATAATATATTCTATCTTCACTATCCTAATATTTATTAGATCAATGTCTGTAAATTCATATGTGGATAACAGTAAAAACATATCAACTCATTCTATGTAAAACAAGGAGACAAATATGTTCTAAAAATAATAATAAATTAAAAGTGTAATATTGAATCTGAATGCCTTGCACTAGTTTACTGATATAACATCTGTTATACTAATGCATAATTCATTTAAATTATTTTTTTGCAATAAAATAGAGATTAAGATATATTTCAATAATTTAAAATCATGAAATAAACGCTACATTTATTTAATCAATGATATTATCAACATTAGTGTAATAATAATAATTTCATTTTAGGTGCCACTTAAATTTACATTTTGGGTATAGGCAGTAGATTATAACTTGAAGTCCCCCAATCTCAAAAACTGCATTTTTACCGGAGGACATTGTACATATTGTCCTAACATCTTGATGACTACATTAGCAATAAAGTGTTTAATCTATATACAACTACTCTGTGAATCAAAAACAATTATTCTGCTTACCTTGTCAACGCCCATTTTTTTGAAAGCAGCCTGTAATATTTTAAAGTTCTGTATATATTCATGTTCCAAATTAGTCTTGAATTTGATCCTTTTGATAGGTACACTACCGGGGAACAGCATGTCCATGAATTGACAATAGGCGGCGCCTGTGCATAGCTCTTCTATTTTAGCAAAATTTGATTGTAAGCAGTCGTTAACCCACGCCAACATATCATGCCGTGATAGATTTTCAGAGGTAACATTAGTTGAATATACGTTCACTGCCATTTTTTATATTGCTTTGCCCGCAGTTTCTAAAAAAACACAAAGTATTTCAGTAAGTGTCCCATTTGAAGACATTATAAGACACCGACACCTTCGAAGCAAAAAAAAAGAAAGCCGTTCTAAAAATAGGTCGTACCTCAAAGATGAAATGATTAGTTAATAAAATAATATAATTTAATTGTACCATAGGAACTGAACAATAATCCCGGTGTTTAACTGACACAAAATGTTGCCAAAAAAACTACTTTATTCGTTTTAATCAACGCGGCGGATGTGGGAATGACAGAAGTCGACTCATCAAAAATCTCCGTCTACACTTTTGAAGGTATAATACGTGTAAATACTTTCGTTTTATTTATGAACAATTTACCAACCTTAAGTGTGTAGGCGAATTATTGTTAAAGTCCACTTATATCTTTTTAGTGGACAATGCGGCCAAAGCGGTGTTTTTTTTCCGAAATTACTCGCCGTCGAACTATTACTCATAGACAAAGAATATTTTTCCAAAGCATCATCTCAATAGTGATTGAAGTAAAACGGTATCAGTTTAACGATAAATTAAGAGAGTTTTTTTTTATAATAGTTTTTGGAACAAAACTTTAGTTTATTTATAATTTTATATCTGATTAGGTAAAAAACTGTAATAACACCGATTACATCTTAATTTCTTTTTTATTACTTGAGGCGGGATCGTACAAAAAGCACTGCTCTTTCCTTCTTCAGCCTAATAAACTTTCTGTTCCCATGCTTTTCTTATAAGAATATGGTGGGGCAGTGAAAGAGGGCTAGGATTTGGCTTCAGTTACACATAATCATCAGGCGAAACATGGAACTACTTCCACTTCACGCCTGTCTCTTGTAACAGCTTAGCACGAATGCTATCGTACAGCAACTTAAGCCGCTATGGAACATACCATCGTGGGAACTACGAGGGTCTTTCTCCACAACTGGTGGTAATTTTTATTTGTACAGTAGTTTCAGCCGCACTACTAAAAATAGTTCTTTGCTTCTAAGAAAGCAACATGATAGAATTCATTTAAACAGTTACCAAGTCGATTTTTAATTTGATCAAGTTCATTTATTCTTTGATATTCTGCGAGTAATGTCAAAATAGTGTTACTGTCACTGTCACTGTCAGTGTCATTGCCTAATGTCAATATTCACCTTGTTATAATCAAGATCAAGGATCCAGTTTTAAATACATAAACAATGACTTTATCCTATTTAAATTTTGTTCACCACAGCGGGCAGTGGTATTATGCATTTCCAAGTAATTTCAGTTTTCAACCTTACGATTTAAATGTAATAAAAAGACGGAATAGCTATATAACTTAATTTTACATTACTTTGTGCAAAATAGTGTTATCATTTAATTGAAGTCGTATTTAATTACAAATAAAATTGCTACAATGACGCAAAATGACGATGGGCCTAACGAAACAAATACAAATATCATCACAGATTCTGTGAATTCTAATAACAATAAATACAGGATAACAATGGAGTTGCCCTTGTTTTTTACTATGATGGCACTTTCACTTTCAGGTAACCTTTTTTTTATTATAACATGAATTTTAATTTACAGTATCATTAATATGTGCGAAATTTCAAGAACAATATTTGAATTTTAAGGTGCTGTAACAAGAAACATAATCTTGTATCGTACATGTGTGCATTCATTAAATCACAGCGAGACTGAGTGTGAAGGTTTCCTCTCACCATCAAAAGCGAATATTACACAGCATTTGGAGGAAGAAGTACAGAAGTATGAAGCATTTGTGTCTATGGTACGGATAACTTTTGAATCCATAGCACCTGCTATACTTTCTCTATTTCTTGGTGTATGGTCAGATACCCATGGACGAAAACCTTTAGTTGTGTGGCCTCTTTTTGGTGAGTTACTTTTTCTAATCTACATTTATGAATAAGTATTAAAGAAGTATATTTAGTAAGAAATTTATATATAATAGGTTTATATAAGCCAACTCCTCCCCAATCGCCTCAACCGCCTTATCCATCGGCACCAACCCACGATACGCATACTTGTGCGTAAAC
>JAOCNA010000009.1:6198932-6209502 GCA_026546675.1 Papilio helenus | reverse complement strand
CAGTTGTCGACGCGATTTTACAAACCCTACAAAGGATGTTAGACTTTTCACAGTTGATATACTTGTACATCTAGTAATTTATATTTCAGAGGAACAACAAACAGGACAATAAATGTCAATAAAAAAAAAACAACTCTTACGTTGTAGCCTTCTGTAGCCTAATTAATCGATTATTAATAGTGAAGTTTTCTCTAATTCGTATTCCTATTACATAATGGCACACCTTTAATTATTTTTCACTCTATTATAAAAGTCACGTGACGTAACAACCTAACCCCCTAAGACCTAATAAACTGAACTAAATACATATACCGACAATAACGGGAAACTAAACTTAATTACTGAATAGTTACTGTTTTTAAAAACTAGTAATCGCCAGCGGATCCGTCCGCGTGGGATAAAAAAAAAACAAAAGTAGGATACGTGTTCTTCCAGACTATCCTCTACATCTGTGCCAAATTTTATTGAGATCCGTTTATCAGTTTAGGCTATAAACTCTAACATCCATCCATCCATCTAAACTTTCGCATTTATAATATTTTAAGAATTAAGAATGTAACAAAATTTAACTTCCTATATAGTGTCTATTCATTTTGTCATCAAATATTTCCTTCAGAGATAAGAAAGTAAAAAAGAGCTGTTTGGAAAAATTATTTTTAATTAATGATAACCTCAGATAGCCTTTTGTTAAACGTTTGGCCGTTTTTTAAAAAGGCATGTTGTGAAATATGACTGCGACATGGAAGTAAAAAATAAATCTTTTAATAATGTTTAAATTTTAAGTATTAATCTATGTTCAAAATACGTAATAACTTGGTTTTTACATTTTAAATTTGGCCTCGTACACTATTAATCTATTGTACATATACAACAAAAAAAATAGGACATCATTAACATATAAAAAATCTTTACCTAATTACGGGCTTGTTATAAATCCATCGAGCCTGAAAACTGGAATCTCAGACCAAAATATTCAGTTCCTATCAGGCCAAGAATAATATTAAAATCGTTCTTATTTCAAATTTTAATACACACAGATACGAGTACAGATTAAATAAAACGTACCATAGACAATTTCCACTATTCCAATAAGAATCTAATAGGAAATTAAATTGAGTAATATAATTGGGTCACAAAAACACGACATACTAGCGCTTTATGAAATCGAGAGGGAATATTATTTGCGTAGTTGCGTGTTGTGTCTAAAAAAAATCCGTTAGACATAGGAACGCTAGGCCGAGACGCGATCGATGTTGAGGCAGGTCGGGCACGCCGCGCCGCGGCCGCTTCTCAACACCGCACATATTTGGGACTAACTACTTTTCTTATATTTTGAAATTCTACTGAAATCACTGTAAAATTACTACACTATTTAATTTAATTTCTCATAGTTTTTGTTTAAATATAAGATTCCGTGTCAGTTAACAAAAACAAGTGCTAATAACATCACCGCATTGAAGCAAGCGGCACTGTAATGTATTCATTAGAGTTATATTGCAATATTCTAGACTCGCGACGGTCATGTAAGTAAAACAACATAATAAATATTGATTATCAGTTCCTATTAGACCTGAATTCACCGTATTTACTCATCTAACAACACAATTGCGTTCCGCACGGAAAATCTTGATAAGAATTCAACGGTTGTCCGGCGAGAGTTGATAAAATGTTAGGATAGGTCAAGGCAAAACAAAAATTTCTGCACGCGAATCTAATCGGCGTCTAGACGTTACCGGAAATAAATTTGGGACACTAAAAAAAATTGTAGCATAATTGTACGCACCACTTCCTCCATCCAGTCCATGTCGGCTAGTATCGCTGTCTGGATATTTTGTCGCTAACTATTTATTCGGGTCAGGCGTCACGAGAGTACTGCGCGTCGCGACGTCCGACACACGAGTGCAGCGTCGTGTCGTGTGTTGCACCGAAAATTCCCGCCGGCGCCCCACCCCGCGCTCACCCCGGGCCCCCGCTCGCGAAATTTTCAAACATCAAATCGCTCAGCGCCATCTATGGGCGATTAGAGGCTCGCTTGCCTCGTGCGTGGCCTTGAACTTGACAATATATCGCGGCGACCCAGTTTCGCAGCGCGCCCGCCCGCCGGCCTCGCCTCGCACCGCCGCCGCCCGGCGACACGACTCAGCTGAATGGAAGCGAGTGCAATAAGGAGCATTTTCGCGTCACAATGACTCTCGTTTTCATTGTATAATGTTACATCACACTTGCACACACGTATTTACATCGCACGATTAACATGTACTTGTTGGCGGTACAATAAATTGAGCTCCTCGAGCCGTTCAAGTCGATCGATAAGCGCTATTGGAAATCAAACGTACGTCTTCATGTACCACAATTGTAATACATAACGAACTAGCAAAGTTCTCTGCATGCAGTTTGTTTACATTTAAATAATTTAAGAAAAGGTCTAGACTTCACGAAGGAGCCTAGATACACAAAACTACATTTTAATTAATGATTATTACTGTACAAATGTGAAGATTCATATCTCTTGCAATTCCTTATCTAAAACAATGACGTAGGTATCAAATCATTAAATCATCAATTAATTTATTTTGATATTTAATCTACTGCATGACCTAGAAACAACTTAACAATAGGAAATGCAAGGGTAACATCTATTTTGTAACTTTTTTTCTATATTTTTTCCTAGCTTGAGCAAAAAAACTGCCTATTACACTCAGTGATGTAGCTTTCGAATGGTGAAAGAATGTTTGAAATTGGTCCAGTAGTTATTGAGTTTATTTGCAATATAAAAAAATATAAATTGTTATATTCAAATATACATTGTAGATCAGAGAAATGGTTTTATGTGACTGTTATGTTACTAAGAACTCACAGTTAATTAAGACAAAAAATCTTGTAAAAAAATGAGAATAATTGGAAAAAAACAGATTTTTTGATAATTTTTTGTACTAAGTTAATCATATTAAAAATAAATATTACCTTGCAACTGTTTCTCTGATTTTTATGATGATCTGAATATTTTTTTTTTAGAATTGTAACATGGGGCATGCTTATTTGCATATTCTAATTTAAAAACATATTTTACCTCAAATAGAAAACTAGTGAAGTAATTTATGTAAATATTTAACAACATAGGATAATAGATTAATATCAAAACTAGCAAGCAGATTTAGTTACCAAGATTTTTTTACATTAAAATAGTTAGTACCATGTCCAAACAACACAATTTCCAGTGAATACTTTAGTATCAGACATCGCTACTAGATGGAGCTATATTATAAGTCTGCTGCCATAGAAGTTATGAAGTAAACAGGAAAATAACTGTTTAATCAAAAAGTATGAATAAGTCAATAAAAAAATGTTTATTAGACATATCTTACCTCATCCATAAGTTAATGACATAATTTGTATAAATCCTAGAGTCATGTTGTAACTGGAAGGATTTCTATACAATTATATCTGAAAAAATAATTGAGAATTAAAAACTGTGTAAAACATACTAGAAGCTTCGAAATGTAATAATTGTAATATTCAAATAAACTGATTAATGGATAAAAACAGTTTCTAAACTAAAATTGTTTTCTTTATTTAAAAAAATGGACAATGGAATGTTCAAAAAAAGTGTTTTTGTATATCTCTTTAAATGAGATAATAAATTACCAGAACTACAAAAGTCTTTAATAACAAATATATTTTATAAGAAATACATTTTCATGTTTCCTTCACAGCATAATTGACAAAAAGACCTGAATAATTTATGCAAAATTAATACAATACAACGTATAAGGCCAGAGTAGAAAAAATTACACTATAATTAAATACAGCATCAATTATGTTTTACTATTACACTACAAATGTCACAAATGTATGGTACAGTTACACTATACTATTATGTAAACATTTGAGCAACTTACACTAATCATAAACCACATAAAATAACATACGCATCAAAGCAAGGCGTGTAGAACTTTTCTGGAATAGAAATAATCACAAAATTCTCTACAGAAATTCTACAAGATCGAATTATTTCATAACAATTAAAATGTTTTGAACTGTCAGTTATTAACTCTAATAAGCTCTTGTCACAAAAAATATAACACTGCTACTTCTTTTATACTTTAGTATGACTAAAACCATTACAAGTAAACTATTTTAAGTAAGTTAAAACTTTTTGTTTATAAGTTTTAAAAATATAAAAGCGTCGAATTAGGTTATTTTAATTGACATTTCGTAAATGTTGACAGATTGACATTGACACTAAAGTCGTACAAGAATAGATAAGCAAAGAAAAAATAATTCTTTAGGTAAGACAAATAAGGTGAAATTAAAGCAAGTGCTCTAATTTTTCTATAATTGTGATTATTTTTCATTGTTTTTGGCAAAAAAATAGCCATTGCAGGGTTCTATGTAAACGCCCTTATAATAAAGAACATTAATTTCTTCCATAATGATTAATTAACTGAATTTGGAACGCTACTTTTAGTGCCGGAAAAACTATTCAATTCGTGAAAAAATTGAAAAGAGAAGTGTGTAATGATTGAAGAACTTAATAAAGCATAAATTATTACCGCTTAAGATATTTTAAGTAAGAATTTTAATTTTATGGATGACAACACCAAACTATTTCTGAAAACGCCGACGTTTCTCGTTTTTCGGGCCAACTCATCGGTCTTTTTGACACAGAATATGTTTGTTTTTAGCTCATAAAGCTATGTGTTTTAACTCCTTTTGTGTATGAAAAATAACTTTTGTGATTATTAAGACATGGAGGTGCAATATCTCGTTTTCCTTTTGAGTATCTTCTGGCATGGTTGCCAAGGTATTATGTGGAGTTTGGCTCCTAACACACAGAAGTGCTTAAAGGAAGAATTACACGCTAATGTTCTTGTTGCTGGTGAATATGAAGTAGGGGAGGCTCCCGGACAGCGAGTCGATTACATAGTAAGTTGTTATGTCAAATTTATCCTCCCACCTATCATTTTGTTGTGCCATTAAAATGGAGCTGCTACGAAAAAAGTCCCTAAAAATTTAAAAGCCAATATTTGCAATTCTCTTATAGTTAATCTTATTGCTTGTTATCTGTATCAAACACTAAAAACAACCTGTAAAAACCTTTAATATTCCAATATACAATAGTATTTTGATTTCTTTTACAGGTTAGGGATTCAAAAGGCCACATACTGTCACAGAAAGATTCAATAACCAAAGGGAAGTTCACATTTGTAACTGAAACATACGACACATTTGAAGTTTGTTTCTTATCAAAAGTACCCCCAGGTAAGTTTAATTTACAAATTTTATATTATGATAACTATAAAGTAGACCAGTGGTTCCAGGAAATGTTTTATATATGCATTAAATAATCTTAAATTATGCATAAAAAACAATTATGAATCAATCAATTTACAAAGCATGAAAATGGCCATCTCCGATTACTAGAGGCAGTGATTTAGATAGGGGCTGGAAAACCATGTGTCTCCTGTATTGTAATATATTAAAATACATATTGTAAATGCTGTTTGGATGGATGGATGGAACCATCCATCCATCCAAACAGCCTTCCACCATTACTCCATATCCCCATCACAATAGTTCCCACTGAAATTTGGCATAGATATAAAAAATGCTCTGTTCTTGTACAGGCTACTTATTAACTTGTTTTTTACTTTCCGAGTTTATTATTTATTATATATGGGTTTCATAAAACTTTTCAATATTTTCAGAGCGCAGGGGCATCAGTCAAGAAGTGTTCTTAAACATTAAAGTTGGATTTGAGGCTAAAAATTATGAGGGTGTAAGTAGTTCTGATTTTTCTTTCAAATATAATGAAACATATGACAAAAAAAATGTTTTTAATCTGTAATGCACCACACAACAACTAGCTGTCAAATTCTCTTGGTTTACTTTTATCTGTGGCTTGATAGATCATTTTAAGATATTCAATTCTAGTGTGTAAAAAGTAGTAGTGTTTAAAAAAAAGAAAAAATGAAAGTACACATTTTTATCTGTTAAAATAATTAATCTAAACAATATTAATATCTTCTGTTTAAACTTTTATGTAATGGATTATTAATTTTATAATTAATTCTGTCATGTCTATTATCGGTTGGTGGTCTGTGGCACTGACAACTTCAATCTACTAGAACACTTGGGTAATAAATGTGTGAGGTTTTCAAACAACTAACAAATTGTGTGCCATAAACATAGTAAAACTAGTTTGCATGGAACTTTGAGTGTTAGGAACTCATGACCCTATTAGATCTATTTAAAATTATACTCGGAACTGAAATATAAATTCAAATTATTACAAATATTAACATAGCATGAATATGTGTGCACATGTCAAATTATTGTTCATACTTATCTGCATATTTTGAAACACATTTGTTCCCAAAAGAATAATCTTCATACATTAATGTACAGTCAGGGAATCTAGCAGTGTTCCACCTTAAAAACTACACAGCCATTGAGAAAACTGCCGAACAGGATTTTAAATGTGTATGAAAAAAGTTGGTCAATGATAAATGGCTATTTTTTATTATTATCCAGTTTTTTGCTATCAAATCAAACTAAGGCGGAGTTTATCTCATTACAAAAAGAATCTATTTTTTTTTTATTTGTAATACCACAGATTTCCTTGACTGTACATGTTTTAATGTCATATAAAAGTTAACTAGATTATTTTATACAGGGTGTCAAATGTTGGTGTGAAAAAAATTGCTTCAATTTCACTTTAGTATATGACATATTGGCATTTTGTGTGTGTGTTAATCAGTTCAAAAATAATGAAGGACCTACTTCTTTATATAACTATTTTTCCTATGTTTACAGATTGGTGAGGCAGCTAAGCTGAAGCCAATGGAATTGGAGTTAAAGAGACTAGAAGATCTATCAGAAGCTATCGTCCAGGACTTCACTCTTATGAGAAAGAGAGAAGAGGAAATGCGAGATACTAATGGTTAGTCAATTGTACTAATTACTTAATTTTTTTTTATGTAAGTCTATATTGAGTGTATATAACTACAAATATTTTTTTTTCAGAATCCACAAACAACCGAGTTCTCTTCTTTAGTGTATTCTCTATGGTATGCCTACTGGGACTGGCCACGTGGCAAGTTCTATATCTACGCCGCTACTTCAAAGCCAAGAAACTAATTGAATAAACTTTTTACTAAGATACGTGAAGCGGCACAGTTCCTCCAACTATTGTATCTATTTTTTTGTTTTGATATGTGGAACAGTGCAAACGTTATATTTGCGTTGAACAAAGATTCCACAGATAATGATCTTTTTTTTAAAATAATAGTGTACCAATTTTTGCTTTATCTTTATAAGGATAAATTGAGAATATTCAAATGAAATAATAAGGAACTGAAAAAAACACTCGTTTAATATCAGAGTAAATAATTACAGTAAAATTTTAAATTTGTTGCATTTTTACCAAAATTATAGTTTATTTACTCTGGCAACATTGTAAACCATCAAGGAGATATTTTTTAAAGCAACTTATCAAAACCGCGCCGCACAGTCAAAAATTAAACATAATTTGATAATTTAATGCAGATAATTTAAATATTTTTGTTGTATATGTTCATGTTTGAGTGTCGTGTCTTTAAGTAAGGATGTATAAAATAATGTTTTTTGGAAATTGTGTTTCATTTATAAATCTTGCCATTTATCCTTACATGCCAATGAAAAAAACATTATCATAAATAATCTAGACTTCTAATTTGGAGCATAAAAATGTGGTAAAAAAGGCCTCCAGAGATTTTGCTGTGGGGAATTACCTTACTGTTGTCATTTACAAAATGACATTTCATTGGATGGATGTTTTTTACTATGTAACTCCAAAACGGCTAAACGGATCTCCCCCTATTTGCCACAGATGTAATAATCTGAAAGAACACAGGCCACTAAGTTTTTTTAATCCCGCGCGGACAGATTCGCGAATCCCAGCTAGTCTAGCCATAATTTTTACCAATGCTTGTTCATAAACTTAGCATTTTATATAGCTTTTTTTACTTATTTTATATCTCTGTTTCTTCTATGAGAATGAGCGGGATGGCTTTTATTGTGATATGGCGATTTATTCAGTTTGAGTAGGAACAATACTGCCTTCAACTGATGTCTTACGGAGCTAATTAAAAGCCTCTTTAGAAACATTATAGAAAGTGGTAACTTTCAAAATATACAATCTGATCCTGACATTTCAAAGCCAAAAGATTCAATAGATAAAATGTTTGTTATAAGTGAGAACATTTATTTCCTACCCATTTTAGTAAAATGCCATTTACCAGTCACAAAGCAGGACTCGAGCATAAGTCGAAAATGGTCATAGCAACTACATGCTAAATTATATTTCTTATGGTATCAGTCTGCCGATAATCTAAGTGTATAGCGAATTTAATTCCTTGACCATATATTTCTTGCATGTCATATAAAGCTTGTGAGCACATTACTAAGTTATCATAAAATTCATTAAATTGAATATCATTTAACAATTGAAAGTTCAGGACCAAAATGACTGAATTTGCATTTTATAGAACTATATAAAAATTGAAAAAACTTCCTCACGAAATACCCAAAAGGAATGTTCTTACTTTTATTTACAAAGTTCTCAGAACCATCCGGTAGTGCGATGGGACATAGATAGTGGAGAGTTACCTCATTGTGTATTTCCCGTTGGGCCGATCTTCCACCGAATGTTCGGCCCAATAGTAAAAATCCCTTTAAACGACCGGCCCACCGGGAAACCCATATAACAAAAAACGTCAAAGATAATATTGACTTGACTAAGTTGAGCCTTCCTAGCAAAGAGAATATTATCTTAGACCTACAGTCGTAAAATTTCAATTGACAATTAAAATTTTAATAACTAATAAATATTTTACTATTTAACTCTATGGTAAAAATTACATACATCATTGTCTATGCCCCAACGCACGAGACGTTGAATCAAAAGATCTGTAAAACCCCTGTAAGGAATTTAAAGCCATTCCAACTGATTTAAGTTATTTTAAGAGAAATTTTAAATATCAACTCTTACTAAGATTGCGCGTCGGGTGCATCGGGTTCATACAACTTTAATGAATTAAAACTTTTTAAAATTTAAATCGAGGTTCTTTTATAACCAATGAGTACTTTATCAAGTCGTTTAACAATTTAATGACTATTACCAACATTATGGCAGCATAGCAAAGTGTCTTTTTTCAAATATCTTGGCGGCGAAAGATATTTGAAAAAAGATAAAAGGTCTTTACTATATGCTATACCTATAATTATGTTCTGACCAGCGACTCGGGCAAAGTTAATCTATGACATTTGACAACTACTATAGCAAAATAGAATATAAAATCGCGATTGTTTTTAATACTAAACAACAGACATTGTTTTTAACATTACCAAATTGGAGAAAAACCGTTTATTTAGATTGTATACAATCATTAGATGTTATTTAAAGGCACGAATACTATTGTATTTGCATAAATGTTTATCGTTTTATTTGCTGTAATACTGTTACCCATTTTTATACGGGAATACAGGCAGTGTAAGCTCACGGTTACTTTTTGGCCGACTTCTCAAAAGGAGGTACTCAATTCGTCTGTATATTTTTTTGTTTTATGTGTGTTACAGCACAACTCCGCTCCTGGTGGACCGATTTTGAATAATATTTTTAATAGACAATGCTATAAATTATTTTTATAAGATTATCAAAAAAAACTTCGAAAAATATGCTGTATCCAAGCGTGTATATTGTTTAAATTGCTATAATTGGTGTATGTTAAACATGAGGTATTTCTTGAAGGCCTATTTATATCTAGTTTAAGAAGTTCATTAATATTATATAAATATTATAAAAGTCTAACGCTATCTATATTCGTGGAATAAGGCGAGATAGTTTAGATTATATTGCGACATTTAATCGATATTTTAGAATTTCCAGCACTCTATTAGATATTATCCAATTTTTTTCACATTCATTAACCAGTTTTATGACATAACAGACTAATTCAATAAAAATGAGAAATTGTAACAAACCTATCTAAACAATTTACCCTTTATAAGACTGTAATCACAGACTTGATAACAAACAGACATGTCCATATCAATTAAATACCATAACTTGAATAATCCATAGACAAGAAATGTCAACCAGTGACATGTATAAATGTAATTTCTCATCTCTATTAAATTCGTCTATTAATGTTTGTTGTATGGAAATATAGAGCCTACAGCTTAAAGCCGGCATTTTCGAAGTACAGCTTTATTACGTTCCTTTAAAGTCGATATTTGCGTAACCCGATGCATCCGATGTATTACATAACACTATACATATATACATTAACAACGCATTTACACACAGTGCATGTTTTTATTTTAAATACGAAAATATAATTTAATTTATCAATTAATTAGAGATCAAAACTTATTACTATCTATACAAATGTAGTACAGTCAGCTTCTTAAATATGAATACATTTACAAAACGAAACTTATATACGTCTTCGGTTAAAGAATTTAAACTATGAAGGTGATGGGAACAAGAAACATGATGTTTATGAATATTTAATGTCACTTTCGACTG
>JAOCNA010000009.1:6188373-6198832 GCA_026546675.1 Papilio helenus | reverse complement strand
TATCCTTGTTTTCTAGTCAGGATTGCTAATCACTGCACCATCATGGACCACCACGCTGGCAACATAGCAGTTTCATGATTAGTTGAATTGTTTAGTGCTCGAGGATTCCTGCATCCAATTTTATTCATTCAAGTGAAATGCAACTGTGGCCAAATGTTACTGTAGTGTGTTTCACCTCATGTAAGGCTCGCATCAACTGAATAGGCTTGGCCCAAGCCTATATACAACCATATATCAATGTAAGTTGTTCAGTAGTATGAAACAAAGAATAAACAGTGGTCAGAAAACATTGGTATATGCCCAGAGTGTGAATCGAACCCGCGTCTCCTTTTATTTTCACCACTTTTGAGCATTTGGATCATCAATCTGACAGCAAATTAAAAACATAGACGCTACAAATATGCACGTGTCTTTGAACAATTTGTTTTATATTAGAACAAATATGTAACTTGCAAAAATGCAAACCACTCGTTTGGTTGATTGTTTTCGCATGCATTCGTATTGCAGGCTTGGGTTGATCCACCGAGTGGAAATCGAGTAAAACCAATTAGAACTAATTAAGCGCGCACCCGCTCTCGCCGATCTAGATAACAAGTGCACAATCATAATCTATTAGAGACAATCAAGTGGTGCCATTCAGTCAATAGCATTGTTTATTCTCGTCACACTTTAACATTCAACAACAACAATGATGGGAAACAATAAGAGACAACAATTTATACATAACCTATAAAATAAAATAAATATTAAGCACAGGTAACAAAGATAATAATTGATTGAAAAGCCACGATTCAAGAATTTGGTTCGGCTCAGAGAAGAGTCGAAAGTCGTCGATTCAACGTACCGTCTGAATTGAGCAAAGCGGTTGGTTGCTCGAGGCTAAGGGTAAAAAATATATACAGTATTGAAAAATCGTATTTAATACCATTATTAAAAAAAAACTCATGATAGTGTTAAACTAACGGTGGCCAGAAGTAAACAAATTCACTTGAAATGTAGATAAAATACACTAACGCCCTCTACAGTATAAGTCAGTTTTTTTGATACAAAAAAATATCTATTTCATATAATATACAAGGAATCTGGGGAGTACCACGAAAATTTGCCAGAAAATATTTCGACAAAATTTATACGAGATTTGTCTGAGCACTATATGGACGATGGTGCTGCACAATTCTAAAACAATCTAACGTTACTAACACTTTCTTGTAAATTTTCGTCCTATGTTCACCTTGGTTCCCAATTTATTGGTAACAAGTTTATTAATAACTCATAACTGTTAAAAGAGCTTTTTATATTGTTGGGGCAATAAATAATTAACCCTGTAAGTTTGCTCTCGGCCACAGAACATATATTATTTATGGAATCTAGCGACTATTTTATTTTTTTAATAACGAAGGGCCGACGTAATGGCTACTGATTGCCATTTGTTTATGACTTTGGAGTATATTGTAGGTTAGGTTAATTATACATTTTAAACTCCCAATTCAATGAATGAAATCAATACAAATGGAAACAAAGTATTTCAAGTCTTATTTATCACATTTAACATAAAACAACTGCTTTAAACAAGCTTTCAGAAATTAGTTTACACTAAGTAACACTATTTGCTAGCACGCATAATTCATTTTCTTTCATATAAAAACTTTAAAAACATTGCATAAAAAAATCCTAATTTGCACACTAACGGGACTATTCTGGTACTATTGGGCTCTTATAATACATTCCTTATATACAATTGATTATTTGAATCAAAATAATTGTCATAATCAGATACGTTTTTGACGTCTTTTTCTCATGAATGTAAAACTTTAAATACTCTACAATTGTAAAGATAAGTTAGTTCTTTAATTGCATACTACACCAAATGCGGCTCGAAGGACCATAACGATTTAAATTTTTAAAAATGTAATAGCTTCCTATTACAGTAAATGACAAAGACCTTGTTAGTCGCGTCTCTGATTACGACAACCAAATGATTCAAACAAGAACACTCCACTTTGTGGATATCTGTACATTTGTGACTGTTAGCTTACGATCATCAAAGTGGGGAATAGTCCAACTGCACTGTGAGGTGTTTGACGCCCGCCTCGCGGAATATCCTCGCGGCCTGCTCCGTCACGTAGCGCGGGTCCACTTGTCGCGCCACTTCCAGCTTGATCGCGCCCACGTGCACGTCACTGCACAGCGTCCAGAAGTGAGGCTCCTGCACCGCGTGCACACCCGCCAGGCCTACCACGCGCGTGAACAGATTGGGCAGGGCGCGTTCGATAGAAGTCGGAGTCCGTTGCATTAGGACACCGGCGGAGTCACGCACTAGGGGGATCACACTCGCCGCGATTAGTAACGCGATCGCCATTGAACAGATAGGGTCGGCGCGCATCCAGCCGAACGTACGCATCAGTAGGGCGGATATGATTACACCGACTGAGCCGAGCGTGTCCGCCAGCACGTGGAGGAAGACGCCTCGCATGATAGCGGAGCCCGCTCCAGTGGGCGCCTCCATATCGTCGTGAGAGTGCCCATGGCCATGGCCGTGGTCGTGGTTGTGCGAGTGGCCATGGCCGCCGTGCGAGTGGCCGTGTCCGTGGCCGTGATGGAACGCGTATATGCCCACCAGGTTCACTAGGAAACCGAGTACCGACACTAATAAAAGACGTTCATGTTTGACCTGAAAAAAAATATTTGAAATTATACAATCGCTTACTCTTTATCGCTGTAGGCGTGATGTTATCATCTCGAAATTGACGAGGCCATTTAGTTTTTAAGTTAAAATTTACTGGTTAGTGTTTTTATTACAGTAACAAGATTGAGAGAGTTGGCGGGAAATTATTGTAAGCTAACATTAGCACGCAAATGTCAACCTTAAAGCTATTAAAAATAAGGTTGAAAATAAATTGTTTGGTGACTATGGTAATCATATAATATAGGTTTTATTGTAGTCAATGCCTTTTCTTTCGATTCGTTCCGCCCGAATTACACTTACGACAAGCTCTTATGTAATTTTCAAATTGGAAATTCGTTCTAACCGTTAAATGTGTACTAAGATAATTTTTAATATTGAGAATCATAGATTAAATAAGATGAAATACAGATATTGCAACGCGGAAATAATTTGGATGTGACATACAGGAAAATAATACAAGGAAAATGCGGCGAAAAACCGGAAAGTGTTGATGCACTCCAGACAGACATGTTGGTAGTGTTTTATGACCTAATATCTACTTCTATATTATTTATTCTTGAGTTGCCATACTTTTCTTTTAAACAAGAAAATCTATATACATATAATAAAATTGGAGAGGCTGTTTGTAATATCAAAAGAAAAATTCCTGATTTTGGGAAGATGATGAATTTAAAATTTTTTTGTCTGTCTGTCCGAAAGCTGCGTTTATTCCGGACAATCTCCGAAACGGCTGGGCCAATTTCGACCGGAATTTCACTGAAGGGTAACTGACATAGATGGGCATATTATAGGCTAAATTTTTATCTTAATATTGCGTGGAAGAAGTTGCGGGCAACAGCTAGTAATTATCTATATCAGAAAATACAATTTTCTGTTATCTAATCTATGTATTCAATAGTGTTGAGCAACAAAATAAGTTGAGTTTCAGTAATAAAACCTTATCAAGTTGAATATGTTAAGTAAGGAACATGCCTTATCTGAGTAGCATGTTAAAAGTAGCTGATGTTATCAAATTGTTACAGACTTAAGATAATCGGAGTTTATAATTTCATTCAATGTTAAACCAATTAATTAATCAAGTTGTAATAAAAAATAACACTTTTAGTCCCAAAAAACCACCCAAAATTGTATTCTAAAGTGCTCAATAAATTTGTAGAATAAAAGTTCCTTATGGTGTTTCCATTTTTGTTTAAATATATTCAGTAACCTTTAAATTTAAGGTTTTAGGTACTAATGAAAATAATGGACACTAGCTGTTGCTTGCGACTTCGCCCACTTGCAATTAAGAAATATAGCCTATGTTACTCATAGATAAATTACCTTTCTAACAGTGAAAGACTTTTTAAAATCGGCTCAGTAGTTTTTGATTTATTTCATTACATAGAAAAATACAAATCTTTCCTGTTTATTGATTAGTAAATTTAGAGAAAATTGACAATAATATGCCAAAAAATCCTACAATATAAACCTCTTAAAAGCAAATATAAGCGAAAATTTAGTAATTATATTTAGATAAGTAAAAAATTGATATACACACAATCAAACACATAAGTCAATATTTACCTCCGGTGGTTCAATGGCTCTCTCCACAGCTTCACTCATAATAAAGAATGCAATGAACAACAGGAAGAGGCCATTAACAAATCCGGCCAGGACTTCAGCTCTTGCATAGCCATAGGAATAACGCTCATTTGCTCTCCACTTAGACACAAGGGATGCAGCCAAGCCAGCCACCAGGCCCGTGCAGTCAAAGAACATATGGAATGCATCAGAAATAAGACCTAAAAGAAAGATTATTTGATTTACATATTTTATAATTATTTTATTTCTAATTTAAAATTGAGATAGTTTGAAGCTACTCACCTAAACTGTTAGTCCATATCCCATAGAATAGCTCGACAAAAGCAAAGGACAAGTTAAGTATTAAAAATAGGAATAGGTTCCTAGAATTTTTATCCGAATAAATAAGTCTGAGCCAGTTTTGAAACTTTTCACGTATCCCGCCTAAAGGTCCCCGCGGGACTCTTGTATCCTTCTGGGTGAGGGGCAACATCTTGTCACTTCAACTATTCAAGATTTCAACTCACGTCATTTCTGGCCTAATTGGCCAAATATCGTAAAAACACTAAGTTGCTGCATACGTGTACTACTCTTGTGGTTCCTAACCTCTTTTAATTAAAACAGTTTAACATCGATTAAGAGAGAAATTATAGAATTGAACGTGATTTATCTGTTAGATGCATAATCTTTACAAATTATACATCCTATAACAGAAAATTATCCTAAAATTGTGTAAACTTTTTCTCATCGTGTGACAATTTAAGCTATCTGGCAAAGAGTAAGAATTTGTGTAAACGTCACGTCAGTTATTATTTGACATGTCTTAAAAGTCAAAGAATATCAGTATAGTTACAATATGGTCTATCCTTGCGAAAAGGTTTATCTAACAGGCATCTGGCTAATTTTGTGACGGTTTAGTTTAATATTTAGTTAATTTGATACTTTGTTCAAAATCTTTTCTTTCGAATCTTACAAACCGTGATTGAAGTTTGTTCTGTATCTTTTAGATTATTAATAATGGAAATAAATTTGCAAAAACCATATTCCCTGCTAGTAACTAGAATTTGGAATTACTATCAACATATCTCTTTTATCGTTGCTTTAATAAACATCAAAGAAAAAAGGTACAACGCTTTTAAATATGGCAAATTCCGAATTATATCATATCCTACCTCCTTTATTTATTTGAACTGTGTAAATCTTGACACATAAATTCAAATTGATGGCATTCTCTTTTTGTTTTATTTGTTTAATCTGCGTAAGACAAGGAATGCCAACACTAACTCTATTGCAATTGGCAAGTTAAAATTACATTTGATAAACAACCAATAACTGTACAGCAATAACTTGTTCAACATGTAAATGAAATAGCATATGTGATGATTCACAAACTTTCAAACGACACTCGTTTCCGGAAAAGTTTAATGTCATGTCTATGATCGTTGCTCATATTGCTTATGGAAAGGATTTTTCACAACACAGTAAATAAGCAAAAAGACTGCTTTTCGTTTTGTTTTTTATTAAAAGAAGATGCTGTTTACTTAAGGAATCAATTACCAAAAGATTGTACTTCAGAATTTAACGCAATATCATAAAAATATTTTCGCGCCTTTAATTTAAAATGATTCCACCGGAAATTCGTCTATAGATGCGTTTGTTTCCGAAAAGTGAACGTTTCACGAGTCAACAGCACAGCAACGTCGTTCGAGAAGTTCTAGGCGCTGTTTGCGACATTTTTCTTTCTTTTATCCGTCATCCAATGTTTTGTGTGATGAAATAACACGTTGATTAGCAAGTTATTTCAATTTTAGTGTTCATAGTCGTAATAAAGTAACTGCTAGATTACGATATAAGCTAATATGGGCGACGAAAGCCACCCGAAAACTCTCTACGTCGGTAATTTAGACGCGAGTGTGACAGAAGATTTCCTATGCGCGTTGTTCGGACAAATAGGCGAAGTTAAAGGCTGTAAAATAATACGTGAACCAGGCAACGATCCGTATGCGTTTCTCGAATTTACAAATCACACTGCAGCGGCTACGGCCCTGGCCGCCATGAACAAGCGAGTGTTTCTTGACAAGGAAATGAAGGTTAACTGGGCTACGAGTCCTGGCAATCAGCCGAAGACGGATACTAGCAACCATCACCATATATTTGTGGGTGATTTATCGCCGGAGATCGAAACTCATATACTTCGTGATGCTTTCGCACCGTTTGGTGAAATCTCTAATTGTCGAATAGTGCGCGACCCCCAGACGCTCAAATCTAAGGGTTATGCTTTTGTATCTTTTGTAAAGAAGGCTGACGCCGAAGCCGCCATCCAGTCGATGAACGGCCAGTGGTTGGGTTCGCGCTCTATACGTACAAATTGGTCAACACGTAAGCCGCCGACCAACAGACCAAACGAAGGAACGCCCAGTAGCAAACGAGTTAAGCAACCTACATTTGACGAGGTGTACAACCAGAGTTCACCGACAAACACGACCGTGTACTGTGGAGGCTTCACAAGTAATGTTATCACAGAGGAGCTGATGCAGAGCACATTCTCACAGTTTGGTCAGATACAGGATGTTAGAGTTTTTAGGGACAAAGGCTATGCCTTCATTAGGTTCACAACGAAGGAGGCTGCAGCCCATGCAATAGAAGCGACACATAACACAGAAATTAGCGGGCACACAGTTAAATGTTTCTGGGGTAAAGAGAATGGTGGTGGAGAGAACCAGGTACCACTTGTTGATAACATTTGAGGTATGTAATTGCTTGAATATGATGTTTACATAATACTTGTAATATTTCAGAGTACAAATAACCCACCTGCGGCTGCTACAGCAATGGGAGCACAAACACAATACCCATATGCATATCAGCAAGGAATGGGATATTGGTATGCACAGGTCAGTAACCTTCACGATGATAATATATACTTCATACAAAATACATTTACTGTCATTTGTATTGGTATGACACAAAGCTGATGTTTGTCTAACGGTAAACTGGAATTAATCTTGGATACTTTACTTTTTATGCATAGCTTACAATCAGATATACAGAGAATACAGATGTCAAAATATTAATACAAATAGGAGTTTAAGCATAGATGCTGATATAAGTTTAAATCTCATTTCGGTATTTGTTTATAAATCTTACTATATTAAATGCTGTGATAGTGTGATGAAACAAGTATTGGAGTAATTATTTAATAGAAATAATATAAGTAGATTGTATTTATTTTATCAACACAAGTTATTGTATTTTTCAAATACATTGGGGACTTGGATCATCACTAGTCAATGCGCAGAAAAATGTTAGGTGTAACGGGACGTAAAGAGGACATGGCGTAATGTGCAGCTCAAGGTCAGCCAAAATTTAAATACTCGATACAAAAGCAACCAACATAATCAGCAAGGAATCTTAAGAGAAATTCATTTTTAACCACATATTTGGTGACAGTACATGACACATTAATTCTTCTAATTTGGTTGTCATAAGGTAAATTTACACTTAATTTTTATAAAATACAACTGCATTTATTATGTGACAAAAATGTTTATTATATTAAAAAAAGGAAAAGTACAAAATTACATATAGTTTAAATATTACAAAAGTATTCCTAGGTGCTAGTCTATATTTCTAAACAATTAGATATGAATTAAAATAAGTGTAACTAATTTTAGAAAGCATATATTGGTATTGTAATTTATAAAACTTATTTAATTCAACAATAAAGATACATAGAGAACAAAATTGACCAAAAACTAAATTTAACGTTCTTTGTATAAAACACAAAGACAGAGAAACTCATGTATCATGATTCATACAATTCAACCATCTAGAGTGACTCATTTAAAAGTACATTAAAGTCTTTGGCCGCTGTTTTGGACATTTAAAACTTTATAATCAAACAAAAATAAACCAAACTCAGTTCCTTTATCACATATTCCTATATTTACCTTAGTAAATATAAAAAAAGTTATTTTAATCAAAAATAAACAGACTAAAGCTTGCTATAGACAATCAGTTCTGTCAGTTTTACTTATACAGTTAAACTGTTCAGTTCAAACTGCCTGTGTAGGCAATATTGTAACTGTCAGTGGATCTGTTTTGTTAAAACCTGTGGTTTCAGTTCAGTTAAACTGAGTATTTAGCGTGCTTATATATTTAATACTACATCCAGTTTTTTAAAATGTTTTTAGACATTTAAGATTATCTTTTGTTCTAATTTATTTGAAGTACAATGTAACAATATAGACTGACCTTAATTACTTTGGCAGAACTACAGAGCATCACATTGAAAAGCCCCTATGTTACTCGAGTGAGATAAAACTATTGATCTAATAGAAACATCAATTATTTTGTTTTATAGTAAAATTGCTAACATTTTCTAATTTATTGGACAATTTTTTAACATGTTTTCCGGAATCTGAGTTATTTGTATTCTATAAAAATGACCAAGATTATAACAATAGGTATAATATTTGTTCCATTTAATTATTTTAAATTATTCCTGTATTTGAAATTAATAAAATACATGTTTCTATTTACCTATAAAAAATGTTAATGTGTGCAATATGTCATTGTTGCATTCCAATGTCTTTCATTAAATTTAATTATTTGATAAGAAATATGTGTAAACAATATAAATTGCAGTCAACAAATTCGCATACTTGCAATTTGCATATTATGAATGGACCAGCATTCTCTTAATATTATTGTCATTAGTATTTTTTACTTACATTGGTTGAAGTTGCAAAAAATAACAGTTTAAAGATATAATTTGAAAATTTAGAACCCCCCCGTAAATTATAGAACTTTAGTGCAAGTGTCATAACTATATTAGGCGCCCGATTACTAAAATCGGGCGCCTTAAAATTAGCATCGCTATTGGCTGGCGCCCGGGCGCCCACATACCTTAGAACTATTATATAAATATATTACTGTATCTCTCATTCTTTGTAAAATAACAAGAATGTCAAGAATATCATTGTTAAAATTTACTACAGCTTAAAATATATTGTCCAATAACAGTTATGCTTTATATTGTATACAAGATGTTTTACAACTTGATTTTCTCTCTGTTGTAAATGAATTTATTCATATGCAATATGCAAATTTCCATAGTCTTAAAGTAATACTGCATATGTATTAATTCAAAGAAAAGTAGGTTAACTTATATAACAAAACTAGTATGAAATGTTCTGTTAACAAAATAAGAAACTTACTCCATAGATTTTATTTTACATTTTATTCTATTGATATAAGATTGTCTTTCTAGTATAGATAACTCTGTTATGAGACAATTTGTTGAGAAAAATCTATAAAAATCATTGCCACTGTACAGAATCATATTGTCGGTTAAATAGAAAAATGTCAGTATTCTAAACGAACCTTTTTTACAAGACAAGCATCTAGATCGGCCGGACTACCCACTAAACCCCGCGGTGTTCTTCGCCTAACCGGGCCGTGGCATCTACGTTAGTTTATCCACAACCCGGTTAGGGGGAGCCCCTTGCTAGGAGCTCGACATGTGTAGGGAGGGGTCATATATTAAACCCCTCCCGTCACCCTATAATGATGACTCCCTCGGAACAGCATCTAGATATTAAATTTACACAGAAGTATTATATATCATCCATATAGAAATATTATTAACAGTAGGCTCTTTTTAGTAATTATCTAAATTTCCGTAAATTTTGAAAAATGTCGTTTTTCTATAGAATGGACGGTTTGGTGGTGACAGATAGTGTGCCAATTTTTGTGGATTCAAATATGAAGGTAATTTTGTCCTTTTGTATTCCAGGGCTACCCAGCAATACAAGGCTATATGGCGCCCGGCTATTACCAGCAGTATCCTACCGCGTATAGCAATCCTCAGGCGGCAGCAGCTGGTGAGTTATATACTCAATAACAAGTGATTTAGTTAAGATTGAAGTGTTCTGTGTTCTAATTTACACTCATTGGTAGTATTTTACAAAGTTGCTTTGTAGAGGTTCGCAATTATGACGTTACATAATTTAAAGTATAGGCTGGATACAGTTTAATAAAATAACTACAATGTAATATGTTTGTCATATTTTACAGATTACAAAATAATTTAGGTTTTCAATATGACTGTTCTCTTACTTTTCTTAACAAAACATTAAATATAAAACAATTCAAACTACCAAATGTTCATCAGTGATGCTTTGAAAGTGTTTCGTTTCTTAATTTGATTCG
>JAOCNA010000009.1:6153824-6165145 GCA_026546675.1 Papilio helenus | reverse complement strand
AGACGCATATAAGAGGATGTTTCCCCTTCCTATGCATCTCCTCTACCGTCAAATTCACATTCCCTTCCCATCCTTTTGCTATAAGAAAAAGGGTGGGAAGGAAAAGGGACTAAAGTTGGGCCTCCGGCACCACACTCATCAGACGAAACGCAGGATTGGAAGATATTCACATTGTTGTAGGTTTGAATCTGTCGATTTTCCTTATATTAAAATATTTTGACTATTGTGACTTATATCCTATTACAATCCGACGTTTAGTGGATTTATAGCTTTTTAAGCTATTTTTTTCAATAATATGATATTTCAAATAGACTATAAAAAGACTACAAATACCTTGATAGTTTTAGCTTTAGATGGGAGATGTTCTTCAATGGCTTTATGTGCTCGGGTTTCACAGAACTTACCGACTGCAATTATTGTTTGCACTTTATACAGTTCCAAAACTTTTATAAAGAATGGATCACAGATTTCATACAATGCTTTCATTTCTGTCACCTGTAATAAAACAGACAGTATTAGACATGGCTCTTTAATTTTTAGTAACAAAAATCAGTAAATTAGATTTTACAAGTTCTTTTTTTAATTAGTATCCTTTTTACATATAATATTAAATGTATATTCTATTCTATTATATAAAATAATTACTTTGAAATCACCAGGAGTTAGATTGCATCCATTGGTCTTCATCCATTGCTGATTTAAATAGTTGTAGACAAAACTAGTTTCGAAAAACTTATCAGGAGTGCCACATATATCTTTTAGTAAGCCCCAGAATCTTTTCCCACTTATCTGCAATAATATAAATAAGGTTTCACTTTTAAACAAATACTTTTTGACTGTTATAGCAACTGTGGTATCCATGATATTCTTAATTACTATTAAATATTTGAAGTTATTTACATACCTCTGTTCTTGTACATTCAAAACCTCTGACTGGACGGGTTTCTAACTCCTTAGGAGGCTTTCCAACAGGCCCTTCTATACCCAACCAATCTCTTACAGAGCTTACATCTCCAAAAGGTACCTGTAAGAATTGAGAATAAATTTAATTATATGTTTTTTTTTTATGTAACAAGTAATTCTTTCAAAGTTAGTGTCCTTAGCAAGGGGTATGACTGTAATTTTACAATTGATGCTGATTAGTCCAAGTAACGCTATAGTTCCAAGTAATGCTTCAAATGATAGCTTAAAACTAAAATTTATCTAAAAGTCTCCCAAGTACACAAATAAATAAATACTAGTTTGTTTCGCTTACTCCAGTTTGCGACATTCCAAACGGTCCTGGGTTCATTCCAAAAAACATGATAGATTTGTTTGTATTACAATACTTTCGAACGTACTTTTCAAAAGTGTGTCTTGCGTAAATTGTTGGATTATAAATGCATTTTATAGCCGCTGGGAATTGAAATGTTTCAAGTTTATTATTAAGTTCATCGATCAAGTTTAGGAATTGAACACTTATATCTTCCTCTTGTTTGTTGTCATTTTCCAAAGCTGATGGTTTTTCGCAAAAGAACGTTGATACAACTTCTGTGGTCATATTGGCGAATTTTTAGTACAGCTAATTAAAAAAAACACAAACTTAGCGAGTCTAACATAGAGTTCAAATTATTTGGATCGTAAACTTTACTAATTAACCGCGCCATTTTAAAAAGAATGGCAGACGTGATTACAGAAATAATACTTCTGCTGATAAAATAAACACGATTTCTGTTCATGTAATCGGTGCTTGCATGTATGTAGTAAAATCTATAAAAACAGACTTTTACAAAACACACGCGATTATTTGGTGTTTATTTTGAATTTGAAATAGCACTAGAATGGCGGAAACTGAATGTGATAAGATGTAGTACTGGTAAGCTCATTATTCTTCGTTTTTGAGCTCCCCTATTTTTAAAGGTGTACCTAATATCTTTTTATTAATTAGAGTACATACATAATACAGCGTGGATCTTTGTCCAATAAATAATTTACGTTTCTACAATTAATTCTGAAATCATAGCGCAGCCTCTATGATAAACAACTTGTTACAGTATCCGATCGTAAATGTCAAACTTCAAGGCCACTTCAGATTCCCGAAAGCTTTTGACTAACGTTTTTAGAATAATTAAGGTTTTAAAATTAAATTAACAATAACAAAAGAAGGCATTTAATACTTTTTCATTAAATATTGTATAGACAGTTTGTGCTCAGTGAAAGTCTATAATAAAAACAATTTACGATATTATACAATATAAATTTACGTAGTTGTAAGATTTATTATAATACAAATTTCTATTAAACCGTTGTATTAAACGCCGCCAAAATTTCTTTCTACTCGAAATATAACGGAAATATTCCCGCCATGGCGAAGGTATGTTTATAACAACTTGTTTTTGTTCATATTTACATACCGGTTTTCTAGAATGCTAGCTACAAGTTATCGGCCATAGTTATATTTCTGAACTCGGGTTTAAGGCATCAGCATCCTACAGCATTACAATTTTGTTTTACGTAAATTTAATTAAAAAGTTAAAGCCATGAATGAGCAAGAAATAAAACAAAAGGTATTATTTTTGTGATATTTAAAGATTAAATACCAAAGTACATTAGTAACAGATTTGATAGCAACTAGTTGAACCAGTTATAGTTTATTCAAGATTTCTAGGCGTTTCCATTATTGTGTGCAAAATTAATTTGTATTATTTTTATTCTGTTTGATAAAAAATAAAATATGCTTGTTGATTTCTTTTTCTTAGTTCTTTTCATATTTTTTATCTCCCTTGTATTGGTCTCCTCTCTTGATTAGTTACAAAAAACAGTAGCACATCAATCATGGGTGCTAAGTCAAGTGTTATTGATTGTTATATTTTTTAATTTAAAATATTTTTCTGTAAACATTATGTTTCAAAACTTTTTCTTTGCTTTTTCCAGCCAGTATTATACTCATACTGGCGGAGTTCATGCTCATGGCGGGTGAGAATTGCCCTCAATTTGAAGGAGATTCCGTACGACATTAAAGCTGTTAGCCTCATAAAAGGGGGTGGGGAGCAACACTGCAATGAATACAGGGAAGTCAATCCAATGGAACAAGTACCATCACTATCTATTGGTATGTTGTATTCTTTTATATTATAACAATAACAAAAGATGATTAACACTAAGATCTTTATTTAACTAGAACATTCAAAAACTAGTTGTGCGATTTGAAGAATTCTGTTGCCTTTAGAAAACTGCATAATCACAGCATAACATAGGCTATATTATTAATATTTTATTTTAATTTCACATGGATGAAGTTGTGAGCAAAAGCTAGTGTGTGTAAAGTTAATTTCTTGTGTTTGTTTGCTTTATTCGTCCACACAATATTAAGATTAAAAAAGTAGCCTATAATATGCCCGTCTATGTCAGCAACCCTACAGTGAAAGTCTGGTCGAAATCAGCACAGCCATTTCGGAGATTTCCCGGAACAGACATGGCTTGTGGACAGACAGACAAAAAATTTTAAAATGCGATTTTCGTTATCAGCAACGCAAATACACCATCTTCCCGAAATCTGGAATTTTTATTGACATTACTAACAGACACATAAATTTTATTATCTGCATAGAAAATATTAATTAAAACTATGCTTAATTATTATTATTACAGATGGCCACACGATAATAGAATCATTGAGTATTATGCATTATTTGGAGGAAACTAGACCACAAAGGCCACTGATGCCACAAGATTGTTACAAGAGAGCTAAAGTTAGAGAAATATGTGAAGTAAGTATAATATTACTGCAATACAAACTATAGATTGCAATAAGTACTAAATTTTTTTATGTGAAAGTAAACTTGAGACAAATCAGTGGCGCTGAAAATATTAACCTATGGACAGGGGTAAACCAATGGGACATGTGGCATTAGTGGCATGCCATATAATATTTTATGATCATTGATCACCAAATTCATTACGCAATATAAAAATAAGCACAAAGCTACACAAATTTAGGGAGTGGATGCTAGTGTTCCTTCCTCAAAATTATTTGTTAGCATGTCTCTGACTACTTAAAACATTTGATACAAAATAGTTTACTATCCCTGACTTTGTGTAAATTTTCATGCATAGTAAATTTTTGTTATTTCAGGTTATTTCATCAGGTATACAGCCTCTACAAAATCTAATAGTCCTGATACATGTGGGAGAAGAGAAGAAGAAGGAGTGGGCACAACACTGGATCATGCGAGGCTTCAGAGCCGTGGAGAAACTGCTGTCTGCTTCAGCGGGAAAGTATTGTGTAGGAGATGAGATTACATTAGCTGACTGCTGTCTTGTGCCACAAGTATTTAATGCAAGAAGGTATTAACAAGTTATTTATACAAACATTTTTAATACATCAATACCTAATTTTCGAGTAATAAAAAAAAATACATAACTCACACAATATAGATGGTAAAAAACAGATGATAGGAGCCCAAACTAGGTTTTCCTGTGCTATGGAACTCCTGGCTCCCACTAATAGTTTGATACAATAAATTTTAATTAAAATAGTTTGTACCTTCCCCTTATAAGGAAAGAATGGGGAAGTAGATTTAACAGAGGTGAGGATACATAGGAAAGAGAAATATCCTTTCTGTATGTCTCTCCTCTGTCGGTATAAGGGAGGCAATATATCTGATTTTGTGGATGTTTTTAGACAGCGGTCAATTCGGTATTTTGATGAATACAGGTGGTCGAATTTGTAATGAATAATAAAAATTTGTTTACAATTTAAGTACTTAATAAAATGATTTTTCAGATTCCACGTAGACTTACGTCCGTTCCCAATAATACTGCGCGTTGATAGAGAACTGGAGAATCACCCGGCGTTCCGCGCCGCACACCCCTCCGCGCAGCCCGACTGCCCGCCTGAGGTCGCCAAGTGAACAATCTGCATTCACAAAGGATACTGTTGGTTAACTGGTTACCCAATACTATATCAGGTATTAACCTTAACATCTCATTTAAATATTTAAAAAACTAGTACATTTTGATCTATTACTTTTTTTACATGTAAAAGTGCTTCCCAAATGATGTAATTTTATGAATTTACAAATAACTTCCAATAGAATGCAGTATGTTTAAGAGTTACTTGAAGGCAAATGTTAACCAATCATTTTTTATTATAATTAGTATGTGAAACCCATTTGAATAAAAATGTGTTTATTAAATTTTAATTTTACCTATATATGTTGTAATAAGTAAGTTTTTTTTTAATATTTTAAAATAGATTTGTCTCCAACTTTTACTTAAAATTATGTGAAACTTCTACAATATTTCTACAATACTCAACGAAAATATCAAAGCTTTAGTAAAACATGAGATATATTTTTGAGATTTACTTTCATTTTTGGTTGAAAACTAATTTTTAAGTCATACTATCCCTTGGATATATTTTTTGGACATTATTTGTCTCTTTTATGGTATAATTTGATCTAGTCTTAATGTCATAGTTGTAAGGTAGGTGATTTTTACAAGGTTTTTGGGTTACAAGTAAGCATTTTTACTTGTTTAGGGATTTTATGTATGTAATTTTTTTTTGTGCCATTCCATTAGCTGTATGAACATACAGTAGTGATAATTTTTATTATGTTAAACATAAATCTATTATACACTTTTATATTTTATGTTTGAAAATACAAATTTCTTGATTAAATTATTGTTTTATTTAACACATAATCCTGTTCATTCCTTTCATATAGAGTTATTACAGACAATAAACTACGGACATTTTTGTTAGTTATTATTAATGTATGTAAGTTTACCTGTACCAATTAATGATTCAACATTAGTTCTAACTTCATACTAAACTAGAGGTGTGTAAGTCAGTTCTGAACCGGTCCAAAGGTCAGTTCATATAAGTTCGAACCATTTAACAACGGCTCAATAACTAAATTCGAAGCTCACTGCTCAAATCTCCAATCCGTTTCACTGATCTGGTTCACCAGTACGAACCGTGAGCTGATCTGCAGCTCATCAATTTAGTTGTTACCCATAGTTATAAACGAAGAACCTGTTGATGGCATTGTCCTAGTTGTATATTATACACCTTGGTCACACCAGTGGTCTTTTACAAACTGATGAAAAATACTACTAAAGTAATTGCATGACTTTCCAATGGTAAATAAATGAAATATGTCACTTCCTAATTAATTCTCGCGTCACCTTTATTCCCTTCGAAACGAACTCGTTCGTAGACAAACAAGCATCTCGTTATTAGATGCTTTAAACATATTTGGGAATGAACGAAAAAGATGTCTTTAAATTTTCTCCATCACGACGTTGCTACATTATAAAATGGAAAGAATTGTTCCTTCTTTATTGAAATTATCAACAATTTATGTTTTATTTCATATCAAATGCCTTTGTTTTGTTTCGAAGGAAGCTTGGAATTCGCGTCGTGCTTGACTATTGTCGGTTGCCAAAATACAAATGGCTTTAAATTCGTCGCAGAGAATGATAAATATTTGTGACCAGTATTTATAATGACAATTTCTGAAAACTTATCTTAGATATGTACAGTAAGCTGGTAAAATGTTTACAATTACAAATATTCAGAAACTTGTATGTGCTTTCAGTTTACAAATATGTATTCCCATAGCGATTCGTATGCTTCTAACCAATAATTCATGCATACGTATTTTCAAAACCGAAGGTCTACGTTAGTGTATACATGTATGAACATGTATGCGTTTACAAAACCGTAAGCCTCCATAAGGAGCTTACTGTTCTAACAGATAAATAAGTGCATTCTCGCTGTATTTATTCGCTTAGCTGAGTATAATGCACTACCGAATTATTGTTACAATTTAAGGAATCAAGTATTGTCCGGAATTGTTATAAGGGACTGTATTTCCAAAAATACGTTTAATTTATTTCATGCAAATTATCAATCCGAATCCAAAGCCAATCGAGGCACAAGCAATTTACGATTCAATGCGTGATTGATTTCCGTACGGACCTTATCACATTCGATACTCTCGATAATATGACCCTAAAATACCGAACACAGATAACGTAAAATGATCTTTAATCTCTTCAACGTTCAATACAATTTCAAACAAGCAACTTCTACAATTTCTGTCGCTTTTATATTAGAAAACAGGGTCGAAATATTCATCATAAAATTAGAAATTCGGTAGTCATTTTGTAATTTATTTGTGGAACAGACTAGAAGTTTCCAATGGTATTACTACGTAAGCCACTGAAAGCGCAGCCGACACCGTAAAGTTCTAAACATTAGTTATTCCTATACATATCAAAGGCCTTGTCCAAAACCTACTACAATATTCGCTTCCTGCCCGCATCTACTATCCGCTTATACGATCTCATCCATCTGAAAAGGGTACCATACTTCTTGCCAAACGAAACCACTCCTTGGATAAAAAATTAACACAAATGAAAATTAACTGTCTCTTAGAAAAGCAATCAAATTATTGAAGATTTAATAAATTCGTATTATTTAAAAAATAACAAATCTTAAATGTTTTCTTTTTTGACAAGAAGCAATTATAGTATCTACGAAGTTTGAGCTCCGAAGACTTTCTCAGCGCTGTAACTTTTCAACTAAGTATTTGTCCAAATAGCTCAGTGTTTAAGACAAAGTTTATCGTACTTTGAATAACAGAAGCAATACAAGTTTATTTTGTTGAACATTAATATTAAACTATAAAAGATGTAATGAAAATACGAGGACTTTGGAAAGCTTTGAAACTTGGCTCTTGTTATCTTTATAGGAAAATCATTTCACAAGGTGGTGACGTCACAACATTAATCTGCATTAATTGCTTATGATAATAAATAAAGCTAATAAAAGTAGGACAAAAAGCAGGCATTGGAAGAGTTCTAGCAGAAAGTGACTGCACACTAAGTACGGCGACACACCTTTTGAAATCAGTCCACACAAAAAGTTTTTCAAACCTTTTAGAAGGCAGTGCGGAAAAAGTTTCAATTTAAAAATGTACGCACCACGGTTTCTCATAACGTGCCAAAAGAAGTATTACTTCAAAAAGATAGAACTGAGGTACAGATGAAATCTCTCAGCGACTATTAAAAGCTGGAATGATGTTTGTTTTGGAACGGCGCGGTGCAGTTCTGAGGCGGTACAAAAATGCACAGTAATGTTTTATTCGCTGCGAGGAAATACTTTCCTGCTCTGATCTCTTTTGATGTTCATTTCAACTCCACATTTTCTCAGCTTACTGATTCTAGGAAATATTTTATTCGATGCATGAGTTAACATGAACATAAATGAAAATGAAAAATAACAATGTTTACACAACCTTTTCAGAATTTATATTTACATCTAACTATAAATAATTTTTCATCGCTGTAGGTTTTTACAACTTGAAGTTGCTGCATGTTTTAATTATCATAGTAAATATTTGTAAGGGAAGGTACAAATATAATGAGCGAGAGAGGTCGAAAATATTTAGCTAAGCATTTTGTGGCGATTTTCTATTTATTTAATCTTAAAACAGTATAATTCATGCTCGCGACTATTAACTCTCGAGTTGAGAGGTCACGTCCTTTTTGCATTGCATTTTCTGCCGCCTATACTATGGGGAGCGTTCTCTAGAATTGCTTGGAACAATTCCAGCCAATGAGATTCGTTATCAGTGATGACGTCACAATTCAAATTTGCGTTTACTCCTTCATTAGTTGGCATTCCACAACTGTACAATTTTCAACTGATCTTACGTAAATATCTTATTTTTATAATATCGTCAGAAATGTTTCCAAATCAATACTACTTAGGTCTTCAATAAAGAACGCAATTTGTTCCTTGTAAACACTATTCTGTCAGCTAATTGGAATGCGCGGTCGTATTACGTTCACTGAAGTCTTTATTCACAAAAGCACCACAATTTTCACAGGAAACTGATAAAGAAGATGTTAAACATTTTAAAATAAATGATCTATTACAAAGAAAGACAAACTTTCTATCGACTTTAAAATGTTATGTGCTCAAATCGAGACGATACTACGATCGCAGCTCGGGACAAAGGCTCAAGGAGCTTACTTTATTCAAGAGGAATTTTATTAAGCTTATTTTGTTTTCAAATCTTTTTTGATACGTAAATCGTTCTTTGTATCAACTTTATTTTAAATTCAACGAATTGTGTTGATGCTTCTATATTCTGTTGGTCCTGGGACATCTCTCATTTCAATTGCAGCTACTTCTGTTAACCTCGTCTTAAGTATGATATATTTATCTACAGAAGGGACAACACGAATGTAACATTCGACTAGCATTTCCGATGATTGTTTGTAGGGGTATGATTCGAATCTGCGATAAATTTTTATTTGAATCTAAAAGTAATATCACTTAACACCTACTTGCGTTTCATAAATAATTTCTTGTTTCTAAAACTCTTTTATTTTATAAACAACTAAGCCTGGTATAAACAGGATAGTTTATGTTTTATTTAAGTCACAATTTGTAGTCTATTTATTTGCAGCGTTTTAGCTTCAGGCGTTTATAACTTAATTTTTGCTCCCGACTGCAACGTTGACGTTTATAAGATAACGAAGAAAGACCGAACGAGTTTACTTTTGAAATGCAAGATTTTCTATAAAAAGTTTACCTATCTAGTCTATTGATCTCTTAATTGCATGTCTGTGTTACGACTTATCTCCTTGAATTTCAATCATTGTTTTAAGGAAAGGTGTCTAAAAATAGATAGGACCCTCTAAACGAATCGGCTTTTTTAATGACAGCAGGAAATGGATGAAAAATAAAATTAAACCCCAAATGCGTCGATATCGATTTATGATTCCGCTGTAAGTTATTCAAATGTTTTATTACGTGGTGAAATTTATAGTAAAGTAAGAGAAGTATAAATGGTTTTTATTCGTAACTATGTCAAAGTGTGGTGTCGAATGTTGAGAGGCTCTCGACGTAACAATAACAGTCGACTCACCGGCAGCGCGACAATGTTTTGTCGTCCACACAATACCGAGCCCCGGCTTGGCAAAATTGTATTGTAAATAAAAAAATTGTGATACTTCAACCATATACGAGGGCGTTAAGGATTCCTACCAAAACCCGTTCTAGGAATAATGACAATATATCAACAAATGTTATATTTATTTGTAAGAGCGTTCCAATACCTTCGGTAGAAAAAAAAACCTTTGGTATACCAAAAGTAAATGCTTTTTCGCTAAAATATGGGCAAAACTAACAAGGCGTTTTTGAATTATTATTTAGTATTTCGAAGTAGTATAAATATCAATTTGAAATTTTTTCCAGAAGGCAATAGCTGCCTGCTTGACCAACTCCTGACGACGCCCTTGTTAACTCGGTATATTTTTTTGAAAACATTAACTGAAACATAATAAAAAACTTCTTTTATTTCTATTCTTAAGTTAACAAATGATTAAAATACAAACAAGGCAAGACACCGCTCGCGACCGTTTCTCATTGTTTAACATTATCTTTCCAGAGATACTCTCACTATGAACTAAAATAGCTCACTTATTCTCTGTTACCAAGTCGAGGTCGAGGGCGGGAGCATTACAATGATTACATTTTAGCTTACTTAACATACTTTATAAGTACATATTAAGTGATGTTACGCTCTATTTTAATGTGAAAGTAACAAATATTTACTTAATAAATAGTAACAAATTAATAATCGAATTAATTTGATCGAATTATAACTGTATTTACAGATAATTTTCTGAAAATTTCAATAAATTCTGTTCTAAAAAAAGAGTTGGTTCTGAGTATGGAGAAAGATAGTCTTAAACGAGAGAGGGTTAAAAATTACATGATTAATGTACGACCCTTAAGTATTAAAAAGATATGAATATATTTACCTTAAAAAGATACGATAGGTGTAGAATATTGCCGTATCTAGTTTATGTTTACTTTAACTACGGTTGAATTTTAAATCAATATTCATGTTTGGATTGCTTTTAGTGTACTATATTTGTTTAACAAATTGTTTTTGTACTTCTAAAACTATGATATAGTTTTATATGTACCTATGATGATATTCGTTATAGTTAAAATATATAAAATGACGTAGGATTATCACATTAAGCTCATATAAATTGGTAAAACGGTTGCAATTGGAAAAGGTTAAATTTACATTTATTAAAACTTCCTACAGTCAATTTTTCGCTAGCTTGCGCTAAAAAAGATGCTTTAACGAGAGGAGGCGGTTGAAATTCTGACCTGTACTATTGTTACAAAATTTTTAAATAACTATCTAAAAGTCATTTAAGTGCCTTTTAAACTATATATTTATTGCATCAATTAGCAACAAAACACTTTCTAGTGGTTATGTTCATCCAAATACTTTATGCAT
>JAOCNA010000009.1:6139286-6151063 GCA_026546675.1 Papilio helenus | reverse complement strand
AGAGGTACATAAATATTCACTATTTTATTGTACCTTGTATCGGAACTGTAACTTTGGGTAACCATTGTCTAAAGTCCACCTAGAAATGAAACCTTGAATAATATTTTACTTAATTAATTAGAAAGCAGCACAAACCGTATTTTCTGATTACACATTTTACTGCGTCACGAACCGAATGAATGTGTTAGTTTAACAAACTTTAATTAATTTATGTTATAATACTGAGAAACTATACACCGATAAGGACAGAAATACAAGTCCTTAATTAAGGAAAATAAACATCCGATAATTAGATATCAGACAAATTATGAAAATATGAATTATACTGAGATAGATTATATTTTCCTTTGCCGTAGTAATAATGTGATCACGTTACGTAAATAACCGTTATTATTTAAGCTTGTTTGTGAAAAATACGAACTGCTACAAATAAAATACAAAAACTCCAATGGTTGTTAAATTTCCAGGAATAATACAGGAATATAAAATCTGAACAAATACGCTGGGTATTGCAAATAGCACTCGGGAAATGAGAAACATGTCACAGTTAAAGCCTTCAAACGTTACAAGCGGATAAAATTATATTCATTTTAACAATTTTACATTTTACTTTTAGCAATATCACGTAAAAATAATCACTTGATTTAATGAAAAATGCTATAAACTTTCTTTATAGTAAAAAAACAAACGAACAAACGGCCACTTGAATTCGCCATAATAGCAAAGTGACCGTTACCAGTAGACATCTGGATTTGCATTTGTATGATATACGATAAGATAAGGAATAGATAGGCTGCACAAAACAAGGATATTTCCCTTCCTATGGTCCTCTCCTTAGTAAAATTCACCTCCCCCTTCCGTTCTTTCCTTACAAGAAAAGGGTGGAAAGATTACTTCCACTTCATGCCTGTGCTTTGTGTGATCGTATTGCACCGGGCGAGACGTCTAATTCAAAGTTCCAGTCATAAGCGAATCTATTTCTGATCTCCGTTCATCATAAACGCATAACTATTGTTTTCTGTATTTAACAAACTTCAATAAAGAACGCGATCCACAATTCTTCATCGCTTTCCTAAATACAACAGGTAGATCTGTTTATTTAGCTATCGCTAATTGTCTTCAAGAAAATATAATATCGTTCCATTAATTTGCGATTTACACTAAAAGCGTTATATTACAACGAGCGAACTAAAGTGAACTTCATCAAGACGTACAACCTGAGACCAAATGTAATTTAAGTTACCTAAGTGAACTAATAAGAATCTAGGAAGCTCTATGACCACTTGGTTAAGTTTAATTGCATTCCGTTTAGACTGAGTTTGAGAAAATGTCCGCTCCAGTGGCTGTTATTTGCAATGTTCAGTGATTTTATGTAAATAGCTTTAGCTGTTAGATGAATGCCAAAATTATTAATAACGGTCGAATGCTATTGTCGATTGGAAACTATTTTTGTTTCACTAAATGAACATTTTTTAACAAATTTTATCCACCTAAGGATTACGCATTAGTAATTGATCTATCGTTTAGAATCAAATCAAATCAAATTATTTATTTACATCTTCCCATACAAAGTAAACAATGAATACGTCGGATCTATCTTAAAGATAATTGGGTTCGGTCGTTTATTTAAGATTTAATTAATGATTGATTTGTTTACTGACTAGACTTCCCATTAAAATGTGATGAAATATTTATTACAAGGAACAATATTGAATACTATAAATCCATTACAACTAATTATAATTGATCTATGTCTTTACTCTAATTTAATTTAAATAAATGTTTTAATGTACTTAATCTTGTTTGGCGTTTCGTAATCTAAGTACTTACTTTATTAAATTTTATCTAATATTATATAGTTTGCCTAATTTGGTGTATCCTTATCTATTTTTTTCATATAATTGAATAGTAAGTTGTAATGTATACTCTTATAAATAAATACAAAACCATTGTATATTGTGGTTAGGTTCAATTACGGCAATTAATTCTCAATTTGTGGTTATGTGATTATTAGCGTGATCATTAGGAGATGTTGTGGTTAGCTTTGCTAGATGATACGACGTTCGAACGCAACTGAGAAGCGGTTAACCGAGATAATCTTGTTACCAAGATAATTTGGTTTAAACATTATCTACCTCTTATTTCATGCAGTTATATTCATTAACTAATCATGAATGTGACATTTGCAGGTAAAAATATATGTACTATATATAAAAAAATAAATATATGTACATACTATGTTGAAATATAAAATAACAATTTAAATTTACATATGAAATGTAGGTAATCGTTGTCTTTGGCTGTTAAAGAATGATATTTAATTATAAAGCAAATGTTTCAGCAAAATACTTAATAGAAAAATATGTAGTTAATTATAAGCTATGTAAAGGAAAATTATACTCAAACTTTGTTAAACACGGCTCTACCTTTTGTTTCAAATACGATGCCTTAGGCTAGAGGCCGACATTTCTCTCAATAGTTTATTAAATAACAAATAGCAATTAACTAGAATTTATCTGAAACGAATTTAGACGGTTAAAATTTATCATTATCATATCAAATATCCAAACTGTTATATTCCTCTCAACATTTTCATTATATAATTTCGTTTAAAATCCGGACGGTGGGAAATTTTGTTACTAATTAAATTTAAATTATGATCATGCTATGTCGTCATACACGTTGCTCATTTAAAACGGATTACATTCAAAAAATGTTATTAAGTGTTAACACAGATAAATATAAAACAATTATTAATTACCTAAGACTTTTAAAGGGCTGATGGTTTAGACGTATGTATGACGATAAGTACGCACATTACAGCGATTTAGTTCAATGTGATTTTGACTCGACAAGATCAAACAATGAGCCGATAAAAAGTCTGCAATCTACAGAGGAATGAGTCAATTTTGTGATTAAAACTATCACAGGTTACAAAGAATTACTATTAAAATTTTTGATGGTAAAATGAAATATTAAAATGTGCGACATGGCACTTATTAAATTTAAGTTATTCCTTTGCTTAACAGCATCGTAAGCACTTCGTCTCTTTTAATCTTTTAACGCCAACCCTAGTTCATACTGACGGAGTAGCACAAGAATTATTTATGAGAGATGCAGCGTCTATGCAGAATTTAAGCCAAAGGATCTGAGCACCCTTTCTAACAGAGAACAATGAAATTAATTGTATTAAAAATTTTAGAAGAGTACCTAATAATAATATAGTGTACCCGAAAAACGTTTTTATTAATAAGAAGGAATTTTTTCTTTCAGGAGGGAACTTTGGATAACTGTCGATTAAATAGTCGGTTGCCATGGTAACGGCTAGATATATAAATAACAACTGCAATCATCTATTGTATTATTATATAGTATAGAGGAACGATTTTTTTGTATGCAATGTATAAACACCAAAACTAATTTACCGATTTAAATAAAATGTTTTACCATTGATAAGCTACAATGTCACTGAGTGCAAATGTATATTTATTACTAGATACTACTAGATTTTATTTTATTTAATTTGCGCAGACGAAGTCGCAAGCAAAAGTAAATGAGTAATGATTGTTCTAATTCCCGACCCATGCGACCACTGTTAATCATACTTCATATTAATATTATAAAGGCGAAAGTTTAGATGGATGGATGGATGTTTCTAAGAGTTTGTAGTCAAAACGGCTGAACGGATTTTGTTGAAATTTGGTATATATGTTACTTTTGATTTTATTTTAATTCCATTCGGACGGAGTCGCGGGTGAAAACTAGTAACGTTATAGCTAGTTGTATAAAAAGACAAGTTTAGTTTAATCTCTTTACAATTAGAACCGCTGTTAAATAATGTCTTAATAAGGTATCAGTAAACAACAGCTCTATCGACCTGTAAGCCGGTAGTTATTACTCGTTGATGTAACGACTCGCTTATTAAAGGGCAATGTACTGAAGACAGTTATATCTTATTAGCTTTAATTAACGGTCTAGTTTTTTTCAATCAATAATGCTTATTTTACATTCATTGGAAAAACTTTGATAGGAGTAGCTTACCTTAAATCTTTTCCTCAAAATAAGAAAATTATCGTTTTTATGTCAAAAATACTAGAGCATTAGTTTGTTTTGTACAACTGTTTTGTAAAACCAGTTTAGTCTAAGTAATGAAGGAGAAAGCAAGACTAGTTGAATAAGGAAATAGTGACATCACATCTCTTTTAAGTTGTACCACAGACGCCATCTGTGTTTCGTATCACGGGTATACTGACGGGATTCATTATCAGAAGTATGCACGTCCCGTGTACAGACGGCAACGTATGTCCTTAGCAACGCATCGGTTACTCTACACCGGTGATGTAAACTTTGATTGAAGTAGTGCAATTTGCGTGCATTCCTATACAATGGATTTAAAAAGGGAAGCCCCGTTTATCTCTGTTGCAGTGCAGGATTAAAATTGTTTTGTATTTTTCATACATATGTGCATTTTATTCATAAAGTACCTAAACAAGACGGGTGAATTGAAAAAGATTTGTAAATGTCTGCGCTTTATGGATCTTTGATCTATGACTACGCTTTCAGCATCTGTGGTTCGTTTACTCTTTGGCTATTTATGGTTGTTGGTTTTCATTTGATTTTAGGCAAAAGGTTATTCATCCTGAATTTCTGCCAGTAACATAAATGTAATTTAGTGACATAAATTATACTGAATATTTGTGCAGACTTGTTGAAATAATTGTTTTATACACGGCTAGCGTAATTAATGTTACGACCTTGCACATGACTAAAATTTAAATGCCAGCTTCCTAATTTAAGTTATTACGTACTTATGAGCTTATGGCTAATGCAGAGGATAGTAATGAATATTTAAGTAATTTCGGTACAAAAAGAACGAATATTTTTAGCGAGCTAATGTGACTAAAATAAGAGCCCCCGCAGACTACAGACTTATATATCCATAGTTATCGGGCGCTTAATAAATATGAGCATGTATGGAGGTTCTCACATTACAGCGATATTGGTATGACAGTCCAACCTGATCAAGCTATCGGACGATAAAAAGTCTAGTCTGCGGGGGCACTAAAGTCTATAAGCCGATCGATTTACGAAGAGTACTTTTTAGAGCTAAGAATTATCGTGTGATTATTTCCATTAGGCTTATCTCATATTCATATGCATTTATTTCTGTATCAAAGAGAAAGCGTAACTTTTTTTCAATCCTCACGAATCGTTTTAGGAGCGTGGCTAATTGTTCATTCGATCGCCATTTATAAATAGTGTACAATATGTAATGTAGAACAAGCGGCTGGATGAGTGTCACGAGATATTTAAAAGGAAAATTCTTTACGACTTAGTCATGTTTCAATATACAACGCGACGGCTTAGCTGTGTGCTTCATGGTTGATCTCAATTAGTCTCGGATTATTCACCATAACTACTTTTAATACCAAAGATGTACGTAAAACAGACATGACCAAGATTTTTAGCAAGTCATTTGTATATTTCGGTCATTATATTTTATTAGATTCAAGTTACAAAGGGTAACAATAAATAAAAGAATACTAACACTTGTTTATATTCTTACTGTGTGAAAATAATTACACTTGTCCAATAAAATTACACAAACAAAGCGTTACAATTGTGTAAATTATGCGTGGTACGGTTTAGGTGGAGTGAATACCTCTTACACACGCGATAGTGTAATGTACACTACGCAGGCTTGCGGATGTTATGCTGTTTGTTTACCGAAAGATCCATTGTTTCGTCCGACTACGCTTTGAGTCATCTAAGTTACCGTAGACAAGTTTGGTATTGTAAGTAACGATTTATGTCTTGTGACAAGAATATACCTCTAAGTTATAAAACCGAATATACAATATATAGTCATTTTTATAGTCTTCTGTCTTTACAAAACCTTATAAATATGTTTCGTGTATGAATAATTCAGGTTTCCGTTTATTAGATTCAAGAGTGAACAGATAACGATTTGCTTAATCGATGATGTATTCGATGCTTATATTGATTTACTTAAAGCCCAATTAATCTGGCTCGAAGGACCATAACATTCATACTAGAGTGTTTATAGTCGTAAACAGTTCTATGCTGCCAAGTTTTGGTCGCTTCAGAAACACAGTAATAAGCAAGAAAAGTGTTGTTGTGATAGTGTCTTTTGTGGATTTTCTTTGCTGTATTTAACGTTTACGTATTACTAAATTAATACAGCCTTGTTATTAATTTACAACGTTCGTGACAAGTTTAGAGTTGTATTATTTCATTAGCGTTCGTCAAATGCCATTGTTGAGTTAATTGCCAATTTTGTTTTTAACTTAAATTTGTATAATGGAGGTAATAAGGTATTTACCTTCTAGAAGGGTCTTTTTGCCCGCTTGTTGAAACCGTTGGGAGTTTTTATCTAATTTACCATTATGTTTAGATTAATTTGACAGATTAGTAGTTTGTTTTACTGTTTTTGTTAATAGGTTAAAGTAAGGCGTATTTTAATGACTGTATTTACTTAGATTAAGTAAATTTGCAATCTGTAAGTTTCTTACTGCTCGTCCGCTCTTTGTTTTTGTGTGACACATGTGGTTCCAAGAAGTGCGCTATAATGTAATGTTGATGATTTACCTTAAACACAGTAATTCATAATTCATATGGAAAAAATGTATTCAAATATACTTCAATTGCTAAAATACTAGTACTCGGAAGGGATGCTCCCGCTACTTCAGATCAGTATTTAGTATTTTCTTGTGCATCCCTAGGTTGCACTAACAAGAGTTCAATACTTTTTTATAGTTTCATCATCCGCTCAATACATGTCCCCACAGAGGAGCTGGGAACCTATCCTATGTTAGGAGTGCTAGATTAGAAGAAATAGTTCACTAAACTTTACAAACATTGTATATCAAATGATTGTCACATTTTTTTCCCATCTACATGTACTTGGTCAGTAATCGAATATAAAGTTTATTTAGATATTCAGAATACAAATCGATACTGTTTTCAATATCTGCTCAACGACTCGGGAATTCATTTATGTATTTCAGTGTTACATAAAACATTCGTGTTATTGAATTGCAAAGTATTCGGGGTCCCGTTGATATCATAAATAATTTAGTAATACAGCGGGAGCTAGTGTATACAAACTGGATACGATTGATGGATGGGATCGGAGTTGCGGAGTGCTGAGATCAAACGCTCGTTTTCGGTTGTTCTGAGAAGAGGATGTTTGGAAATCTGTACGATATTGGACACACTGTAGTGAGGGTGACCATGATAATTTTGTCATAGGATGAACAGCTCAAATACGTCTGTACACTACTCTGTACGTCTGTACTACACACTTATTTGATTCCTTTTCAGATATGCGATATGTAATAATGTCTTCCACTGTAAGAACTTCGGATGTGACTTCTATCATCAACTTTTTCCGTTGTTACACCACATGTTGATCTTTAAAAATCTGAGTGACTATATCAAGTGTTTCTCCTAATGAGTTGAAATTATAAAATTAAATTTACCTTCATCATCTATGCGCCTTGTAAAAGGCATTAGCATATAACTTTATCTCCCCTGGAACGGACGCTATGTCGTTTATCCCAGAGATTAAGAACAGGGACATACGCTATCCTCTTGCGAATGGCTTCCATTTTAATGAGGCTTCAGTACCATATTATAATGCAGTAATCAAACAGAAATTACCTCGTTTAGATGCATACTTTAATTACAATTTGGATTATTAATAAAATAACATGAAGTCAGTTGAGGCACATCGTCTTCGGGATGTACATTTATGTGTTCCGTATTTGGGACAATGGGTTGATTTAAGAAGACTTGATGACTTACACAGATGTATTTTAGCTGTTCATGCCTTAAAAGTATATGAAGTTTTTAATCGTAAATTTATGCATTTTAAAATGTTGCTTTGTAAAAATTCTGTCAATAAACATTGTGCTCTCGCTTCCATTTATTGGCGATTGCTGAAGATGATGTTTTGTGACACAATAAGTATTGTACAAGTTGGTTGTTAAATTTGATGACAAAATGATAATAAAATGTTGTTTAGGAAGTTACGCCCTCGTTTTATTTTATCGAAACTGTTGCTATTTTCATCAATAATTCTACATCTATTATCTCAAGGAACACCTTGATCCAATTCCATTATTCAAACAGTAGACAAGCACGACTGGTTTGTCGTAAAATCCTTTAATTTATGTTAAGAGGCTTCGGAACGGAAGCGTAAGGAGATTTAGGCGGTGGCACGGTGTGGTTGACCGACTAAACGAAAGTGTACACTTTCCTCAACTTTTATGGAGCCCAGGGTTATTTATTGCGACCTCGTGTACACTATCTAGGTCGAAAGAGTTTATTGTTTCACTCAGTTTATAGAGTTACTTTCGTAGAGTTTTGGCACGTTTTAACTAAAGTCTATTTTATTTGTCCATTATGTGTACATTGTATATGACAATTTCTCATTGTCGAATATACAGAATTTGAGGTGAAATTTCCTTCTACTAAGAAGTTTGCAATAAGTGTTAAATTTTTTTTTCGTCTGTTCGTTGACCTGCTTAGAGGCTTTGTTGGTAGTTTATTGTACTTGCTAAGTATTTAGGCTAAGTGATATAAGGTCGTTAACGCTAGGTCGTTTTAAGTTGAACTTACCTCCAAGAAGTTCAAGTAGCATAGCATAGTAGATTGATATGTTTCTATATTTACTGGAATATGTAATTTGTAACTTAATGTTCGTATTGGATTTGTTAGATTTATAGTTTTTTTTTCTGAGTGAGTATACTTGGTACCATGTCATTGTGTCATGTTTTTTAAATAGTAAAAATATAAATGAATCACAGAACCTTTTGTTCTCGATGAGTATTGGTGAGTCAGTCCGGTCGATTTCGTGACGCCCATGGCACCCGCCTGATACGCCTCGGTGCATTTTGAATCATCGTGTCAGGGGCGATGTAAGGACTTTAGGGAACTCGCGAAGGGTAAGGGACGTTCTTGTTTCAAAGTTCCCCCTCCCCTTGTGGTGTTTTGATTGATTGTAAGATATGTGGTGAAATTTAATGTTTTCAGCTATGTCAACGTTTTTAAACTGGTTTAAGTAATAATAGATTTAGCAGTTTATACTGTTACGTACGTATCTTCTTAGATCTAAAGCATTAAGAGCTATGTTACCAATGCGCTTGCAGAGCTGTAGTTTATATTGGATTTGCCGATAATATCTTGCTAACGTTTGGACGTATTACAACTTGAGCTCATACATAATTTATTGTTGCGTTGAAAAATATGGGAGCACTTTTTTCGCCTTTTATGTATTTCGTTAATCATTTTGACAAATAATACCAAGGGAAAGAAACAGATTTTTTCTTATCGATAATACATTGCAAATATTGTGCTAACACCCCAAGGGTGCGCTCCCTTATCGTGCTCGTGCTCCCGATATCGAGTGACGGATTTGTATGGAACAAACATCTGGAAGCTTTAAGACCTTCTTAGAATTTCGCAAACACAGCCCTTTTTATCTTCAATTCAATTTATACCTAAAATTAAGATGAAATTGTGTTTTATATTAAGAAGAATTGAGTAGTAGGTACTCGTAACGACTCTACAGAATAGTTACGCTTATAGTAAGTCTTACCTGCCTAAAAAGTCGTCAAAAACAAATTGGTATCCTAGTTAATCCAATGAGTGAAATCGATGGCTTAATGTACACGTGTGTCACCAGTGGAACCTCACGGTTATAGATATTCTTCAGGTCTGCATGTATGTAATTCGAAGCTATCGAACAAAACGTATTGACGTCAATGTAATACGATAGTTATCCGTGTTATTGTTGGAATATACAGGAAAAGCAAACCAAGCATTTTACTATAGGTATAATAGTAACTACTGTACCGATAAAACAGTTAAAATGTAACCCTGTGTTGCCACTGTTTAATAATTCATACAAAAATTATTATCTGAAGACATAAAACAGAGATAATAAGATTTTATGGATGAATGTTTGGACAGTGGAAACCAACCCGAACTGTTCGTATTCTGTATCCTTTGGTTACTGGATAATTAGCGTTGTGGTCCCGCTCTGCTTCCTGTGCCACTGTCATTTGCAGCAATTTCGTGAACGGTATGCATCCGAAATTGTCACGAGGTGCTATTGTCGTGTAGGGTGGCCATGACCATAGGACACTTCCCGATTCAGCAGATTTGTTGCATACTATACCAGAGTTTAACTTGCAACCAAATTCGGCAAGAATCCTTTAATTCTGTATACATATAGTATCTTTGAGAACTTATTTTTTAGGACTCTTAAGTGATCTATTGATTCTCAGTTCTGTATGGGGATATACGTAAAAGTCCGAGCTGTAATGCAACTTGTGGTGAATGTATATGGACACAATATACGTCCGCGGACCCATGTAGTTTGTCGCCGGTTTGAAAGTCCGCCGCTCCGGCCTCGACGCTCACGACTTTACAGAACAGATTGAAGTTCAAACGTAGGGGACGTTGGCACGTTGGTAAGGAATCTGTACTCTATTCTGTGACAACCATTGTTAGGGTCGGAACCCGTAAACACGGTACTGCTATTGTTAAGGCCTTTTGAGAGGTCTCATTCTATGATTTCGAGTATAATTTGCTTGCTCTTTGCTGATCGATTGTTATTTTGTTATGAGTCGTCTCGATATAGGGATGATGGATGTTTTGTCTAACAATAGATGCTATTTTACGCATAAATATGAATACAAGGGTATTTAATTCCCTACATATATTTATTTATTCTATTTGACAGCACAACAGTTTGTTATATGTTTAAATTACAATCTATTCCTGCAATTTAAAATAAATCTAAATATAGGATGAAAATAAGTGGTTTCATCCACTTTATAGGGTCAATGGCTAAAAGATTTCTTCTAGATTTAGTACGTCAAATTAAAGAAGTATTAATTACGCATATAAATCATGATTTGCTAAGTTTTTATTGCATAATTTGAAAATCACACAATGATAATTAAAACTATAATGTACGAACATTAATTGTTTCATGTTTTGCATGTTTGTATATTTACGTGTATCATGGCAGTCTATTTTAAATGTTTTAATGATCTGTCCCAGTTAAGTGTAATCTCGCTCAATACCGACTTTGAACGCGAGATATCGCCTCAATTTCAGATATTTTGTTTCTTAAAGTTTGTAATTCTTTCAAGACTTTTATTTTGCCGAAATTATTTTGATTTACACTCAGCTTATTTGAATAAATCTTCAAAAAACTTTTAACTTTCATCGCAATAAAAAATAAATCCTTTTTTAACTTAAACATCTTGGTTTTGCAACGCAATCTGTTAGAGTGCATTTACCAGGTATAGGTTTAGTGTTGTGTTTTATAATAACTTTTTGATTATGATTACTCAACGTAGGATAAGATGACAAGAGATTTTGCGTTTTCTCCAATACAAAAACTTGTTGAAGTACGGGTAATGAGAGACGTGCTCGAAGGCTCGATTGGAGTGAAAGTGTTTTTTTTTGTCAAACGCTGTGCGCGGTGAAAGCGAACACCCTGTATAAGAGATGGATGACGTCATCCGCCTGGATATACTTCAGATTATGTAACGGTGATTTTAAGAAAGTCCGATTCGATTACGAAACGATTAAAGTTGATAGTTCGAGGGATATACGACTATTGAAAATATAGTACTATACCTACTTACGTAATCAACTGCTCCTGTATAATAAACTGAACCATATACCAGTAGTTAAGGGGAGGCTGAAAACCAGCGCGGCCTTCAGTGACAAGCTGG
>JAOCNA010000009.1:6097380-6122216 GCA_026546675.1 Papilio helenus | reverse complement strand
AAACTCGAAACTCGAAACTCGAAACTCGAAACTCGGAAATCGAAAATCGCATATCACGTTACGCACATAGCGCATAGTGCATAGCGCATAGCGCATAGCGCATAACGCATATCGGAATTTGGATAGAATTCATTTGACTAAACTATAGTCGATTGTCAATTGTTTCGCAGCTAATTCAACTGTTTCGTTGCACTTCTAAGAATCGAGTAGTGTGCGCCTTCATATAAGCTCATAGAGATCAAAGCGAGACTAAACAGTTGTGCTATAGTTGACTTTTAGGTGTGCGCACGCTCTAACTCTATTCGACAAACATGGTTAACCATACAATTCAATCATGGCCACTATAGTTAATACCCTAAAATAGCATCAATTGCAATCGTCATGAGTCAGGCTCGCTGTGTGAAATGTGAGCGCGCTTGCTATTCTGGAAGCGGCTTGCAGGATGCGCCGGTGTATGAACCGCAGTTCGTACAATGGAATACCGAGCGTGAGTAATGTGTAAGCTATGAACTTTGTATTCGAATCTAATGAGAGAAATAGCATCTTATGAGGTTCCAAATCTACGAGTATGCCGCACTTTTTACTTAACGATTCTGAGTGCGGAAGTAAAACATAGTTCTTAAAAAGCGATGATGCGTAAAATAAACCCATTGATCAATATCAAAGATATAAAAGTCTGACGTACGAGGTGTTTTATAGTCACGGCCTACTTGTAGACTGTTATAACGTGTAAATTTTTTTAACCTCAAAAATTTGAATTTTCGCAAACATAATTTCTAAGGATGTTTATAGTAGTCTTTGATGGAGTCGTATCATCGTACGTGTGTATGAAAATTTGATTGACTCAAAAATCGATAGGTAGCCATTGTTTCTTTGAGTTCGTCGTAACAAATGTTATTGTTGAGCGATAAAATTGTTTCTTATCCGAGTATTCGAGATATTATGCATTGTGTGATGTAGACTGTGTCCAGATAACTCCTTTACCTCTTTTGTTCGTAGCCATTCGGTTAATTTAGCGTTAATCGATAAGCTAATATCGATTAATTATCGTAACGAAAGAATTGGAAATGCACATCACTAGTAATTCTTTCTATTTCCGCATTACAATAGTTATATTACTTCTTACTGAAAAAAATGCGAAAGTTTAGATGAATATGGATGTTTGTTAGAGTTTGTAGCCTAAACTGCTGAACGACGAATTGCGTAGATGTAGTTTCTACGTCTATTATGAAGGGCAAATTAGATAATTGACAAATATTTACAGCTATTTAAATCAACCTTGGCCTAAATTATTTAAGAACGAGTTAAAATAACAGTTTCTGTCAGTCTATCTATCAAATGTCAGTCCATCTCACGGTCCTGTCTGTTGTGTGTTTTGCCAACCATTTGTTAGTTTCTATACATTTTTCTGCAATAATGATTTATGATTTTTCAAACAAATCATTTTTGTATGAATTAGTAGACTGGACTTTATAGTCAGTTTAGATAAATCTTTGTGAACATGAGATCTCAGTATTTTATAGTGGTTTGTATTTGTTTCAATAGACAATATTAGCACCGGTAGATAATTTTCTTTTGTTAGTTGTTACGCGTAAGTAACTTTAGTAAAAACATACTTTAGCTTTACCCTTTTACCCTTTACCCTTACTAACGAAAAGAAGTCGGTTTTATCCAATTTTAACAAACCTGTTGGCCTTTTAATACTAGAAATATGAATGAAATAACTGAAACGTACAAGCTTATTGTCTTGGTAATTAAGTAATTGGCTGCAGTAGGTAATAACTTGGCGTACTTTATGTTCGTAACAAAAGGCTTGCGGAGCCGCTGCTCGTTGATTACAGCCCTACCTGCGATTTTAATATCTGTATTTCTCTTTGTATAACCGGAGAATATTTGTAGGAAACACGGATTGAAATTCTCAGCGAGCTACGGGAGAAAACAATTGAAGTTCTAGTTTAAAGCTTGCGGTTCTTGTATTATGAAGTACATTGTTGCTTGTGATGTTCATCTGCATATTTTTATATGTAACAGTAAGAACTGACTGCAATCTCGAAATTTAAGGCATGCATAACAAGTTCCAGGTTATAATTATCCGTCATTGTACGAAATTATATCGATCTCGTCTGTCGTTATTGATTACTAGCTGTTGCTCGAACTTCGCCCGCGTGAAATTAAAAAATAATAAATATGTAGTCTTTGTTACTCACTGATGACGTAGCTTTTTAAATCGGCCCAGTAGTTTTTGAATAATTTCAATACATACGAAAAAAAATCTTTCCTCTTAATATTATTAGTATAGATTTAGAATAGGGAGTGACGATGGCATCGTGTAAACTAGCCTTAAACCTTGCTCGTTGCAGTTTTACCCAAGGGCTCGTATGAAAACAATGTATTAATATTAACGTATACTCGTATGTCTGCAAGGACTGTGTTTCCATTGTCATTGAACGCCTCCATTATCTGCATTCCAGAGCGTACACGGTCCTTGGTTCCCTGCAATTAGATAACCCTTGTCAGTCTTTTAACATTGTTACGTGTATCCCTATCAACATAAAGTCACAATGGAGTAATTGAGGTACCAGGATTACATACCTTTTAAAGACATCGAAGATACGAAATGATTTAGTCTAGCCTTTTCATCTTTACTGTCGGTCTTATTCTTGTTGCCTCAGCCAAGTAAATGCCACTTTGATACGGTCTATCTTTACTGTTTCTATTTTGTTATCGCTTTTAATATTAAAAGGTTCTGACTCATACAATCTAATCGTATCGTAGTATCCTCACGTTCTTGGCTTTTTAGTAAGCTTGTTTATTTTTGTTGCGTTTAAATTGTTTTTGTTTGACCAATTCCCTCGCGTGCCGTTTACTGTTTGTATTCGAGAATAGACGATGTAAATACGTTACTTTTGAAGCTGATCCCTTCAGTTATTGTTGGTGTAAAACATTCGAAAATGAGTCCACAATTTGGGAATTATTGTTTTACTTGTTGCCTTTGGAACCATAGTATAAGTTATAAATCAGAAAGTTTGAATGGATGGATGTCAAGATGTTTGTTACTCCGAAACCTATGTATGTAGTGTCTAGATGAATTTTGGCTTAGACTTTGATTACAATCTGGATTTCTATCTCTTCACGAAGTCCTCAACGCAGCTAAAGTCGTGGTTGACAGCGAATCTTTTGTAAATGTATATGTGTTCCATATTCAAATGTCGTGCAGTTATTAATGTTCTGCAGCATGGCGTGTTATAAAAACGTTACGATTCTGCATGCTTTAACCTTCATGTAATTTCAGTTAAAGTTCAATGACAATAGCCCCCTTATCCTTAACCTTTGACGTAATAGCTCTCGAATTATGGTGAATTTACTAAGACTTTAATTGCGTTTGTGTAATTTTTTGTTGATACTTTTTTTTATTGTTATTTCATCAACTATTATGCTTGTTTTCGTAACTCAAATTCGACAACTATTAAAACCTTATTATTCTACTTTGGTTTCTGGTTGTTAGGTTGCTGGCTGGTCTGATAGTGTGTTTTAATAAAATTTCGCTCTGATAACTTCTGCTTTGAAAGTATCTATTGGAAGGTGAGCGAGTTTTTCTATCGAATTGGAATTGAATTGTTTAGTTTGTTTCGGAGTTGAAAAGAATATCTTCGAAACGTTTTGCACTGCAAAGGTCACGTTTGTCACGTCCCCACGATTTCGTCGAACCTTTTGTCACCGAGGTCATTTCTAAGTTCGCAACTTACATTTACTTATTCATTGTAACTGATATAAATGCAAATTGAAGAAACGACTGTAACAGAAATACATTGAGAGTTTTATCATTATTATGAATTATAAAGTTTCCTATGTTTTTATTCTATTTAATAGGGAAAAGGTAGACCGGGGGTTGGGCGTACGCCCAGGGCGCAGTCAGAAAGGGGCGCCACAGGTATGCGAATTACAATCACATGTAACTCAGCGCCGTATAAATCTCGCTCAGGACTAGCAGCACTTTAACCGATTTTTATTAAGCATTGAAATAGAAGTCTCCAAATCAATTAAGATTCAATTTTAAAAAGACCCAGTCACATAATTAATCATTGTAATTACGTGATGAAAAACCGAGGGCGGAATGACTATGTAACTTCAATAGTCACGCCTCGTCCGGGTCCGCGGTGAAACCCTATTTATGTAAGTTGTCGATCGAATCGTCTGGATAATTACGAAGCGTAGTCACGCGCGCGCCGCACGCGACCTTGGTAGGGGTATCGATAACGCATTCCCCAGACACGACGCCCTTAAGCGGACCTCTTTGTCTGCAGAATGCGGACAAAACAAACATACTGGTTTGTCAAAGTTGCTATAAAGGCAGTCGCCCTCGACTCCAGTTGCGCCAAATTAAAAAAAAAACTGAATCAGTAGCCTATGTGTTCTTCCAGACTAAGTTCTACACCTATGCCAAATTTTAGCGAGATCCATTTAGTTATTTTATAGATACGTAGTAATAAACATTCATCCATCCATCCAAACCTTCGCATATTAGGTACAGATAATGTGAAGCATGTCTTTAACAAAGGATTTTGATGTTTGAGAAAGCAGATATAATTAAAATGATTGCGCTCTTAAATATAGCAGGCGTTCGGTAAATAAAAGTGAAGCCAATAATTTAGGTTCCATAAATATTATGTCAATCAAAAATCAAAGGAAACAAATTAATGAATCTGTTTCTATAAAATTTTCTACAACTAAATGCGTTTTAAAGCATGTTTAAACTATTTTAGACTTTGTTTTGTTCCATGTAGAATTATTTCTTTTGTCATCATTTAGCAGCTTATCATACTGCATATCTGACGGTATGAGACACCTTGAGTCCTTGGAGACATGCAAAGTAAAGTGCGCAGTTTACACTTTTGGTATTCTACGCAGTAAACTCATCGAATTAACAAGGTATATGAGGATATCGACAAGTAAACAATACACAATATAAATACGTCGAAGTGACTCATATTTACTGATACGAAGAACTGGATGTACTAGAGACCTTCATAACCGAGTAAATATCAATTTATTTTGGTTTACTGTTTGATTTATAAGTCTCGTATTTTATTGAAAATACGAATTTGGATATCAGCGTTGATCTTTGTCATTTATCCCAAGTCTTGAGGTTTTCCCTGATTCAATTTACATTAATAATGTCGTTTAAATCAAAAGAATCCAATAAGGGATAATTTAACTCTTGACATTTCGTAATATCTCCAATTTACAACCGTTTCTAACCCTTGTTCTATATCTTGTTGTGATGACAACAGTATCGTGTGACGTAGGTAGTGACGTGTTGACAGATGCACGTTGAACTCACGCGAGTCGATTTCTTTATTAGCGCACGTGTGTCGCACGTGACACACCGATATCTAATTCCGTCAACACCGCCGCGGTCCGGTTCCCAGCAGCAACTCAGGTATGCACTAGTTTGCCAACCGTCACTATCATTACAAATAGATGTGCAACTAAATTGTTGCCCGTGTAGATAAACAAATCTATTAGTGGAGATAGCAGCTGTGGTAGACAAAATGACATTCGTTTATCGATATATGTAATAGGAGCAAAAATGTGATATATTGAAAATTATCAAAAGGTTTGTTGCACAAACAAGTTATTAGATGCAATATAGTAAGTTGAGGTATTCAGTTGTAATATAACCCCAATATTCTCTTGTGATGTACGAAGTGGGGGAAATGTTGTTGAAAAAATTAAAACATTTTTTATTGCTGTTTAAAACAACACTATAAATAATGCAATGTTGTCATATTGGAATTCATTGACCGTTGGCAACATTATAATGCTCTTTGTCCTCTATGCCAAGAATTAAAGAGTCACGACAACTGCCAGCCTTGGCAATGAATACAAACCTATTAGAACTAGTTGTAAAATTAGGATCAGCGACAAACTTTGTTGACATGACACCAAAAAAAGATCTACAACAATAACATGTCCCTTGCCATCTTTTGTTTCTGTTCGCCCATCTTAGCCTGGCATGACTCGGTTAAGAAGTTTGTGGGTTTCAGAAAATGAGTTTCATATTTATATTGATTGAATATTTCGTTTCGAAAGTGGGGAATAAGCATTTATTCAATAACTGTTACTTTTACGACAGTTAATTTAAACATGGGTTTTACCAACTTTAGTGTGAAACTGCCATCCGTGTCATTGTCATGGAAGAATCTGATATAATAAAATGTTTTGTACATTTGCTTCGTCAATGAAAACTCGCAACAAAAGAAATATCATTCAACTAAGCTTCAGTAAGCGTGGATAGATAAATATTTACGTCAGCAACGTACGGCTCCGTCTCTCCGATTACCAACGCAATTAATTCTAAAAGCGGTAACATATAGTTCTCATCTCGTCATGTTTACATGTCAGTATGTTTACAGTGGAGCGGCCAACGACCTGCGTGTTTCAGAAATGATAAAACCTAGTGATATGTGACCTCGCGTCGTTACAGACAGTTGTGCTAGATTGTTTCCAGATGTTAAAAAGACAACTGCAGTTAACATTTCGATTAATGTCGAACTCCTTTTATATGATGATGCATATTTGTCTACTGTAGAGCATCCAGAAAACTAACCACATGCTACTAAACTGCTAATCCAGCTATTGTTCATGATTGCTTTGACAATAGATGTACGAAAATAGCAGAATCCGTCTGACATTATGTTTGTTGTATTAAAACACATGTTGGTGTTTTGATAGTTAATGTGTTCACTCTTGTTTGGTTTCATTATTAATACCACATGCGTTGACTCTGTCTGCTTTGAGTTTGTTTTAATAATTATTCACTTATCACTTAATTCTGTTTGTTTTAATTATAATTGTAAAAAACATTATTGAGAGAAAAAAGTAATTAAATTTATATGAATGGAGAAGGAAAATATTCGTGATGCATTCTGCACAATGTCTAAGAAGAAATTCGTAAATAAGTTCTTCATTCCGCACTAGGCCAATGTTGACTAATGTCTAGTCCCTACATAGGGCAAGGCACAATCCTGTTGGCAAGAATGGGTTGACGTTGAATGTGTAAGATTAATAGAATCCAGAAGTTTTGAGTTTAGTTATTAGAGCCAAAACAGAGATCTTATTATCTATGGTCATAGTATTTATGAGTACATTGTGTTGTCATAAATGAACGTAACGTATGGCCGCTTGCGATGCGAGTATTGTTTGCGGCGATATCGTGCATTCCGCCCGGTCAACTATTTGGGTTATCGGGGACAGTTCCAAATGACCGGCCTGTTGTCATCCGATGCAGTTGCATTCAGATGGACATACGTACGAGAAGTTTATGGACGACACAGATAAGCAATTTAAATCCCAAATTTAGTGTCAAGTTATACAGCACTAGCTGTTGCTCGCGGTTTGTGCACGTGAAATTTAAAAATATAGCTATGTTACTCAGCGATAACGTAGCTTTCTAATGGTGAAAGAATTTTTTAAATCGCCCGAGTAGTTTTTGATACATACAAAAATACAAATCTTTCCTATTTATAATATTAGTAGAGAAAAGAATCCACTTTTATATCTTCGTTTGTTTTTCTTTTACTGTGTTACGTTTAGAAGCATTCTAAATATACTCAATTCATAACTACAGCTAGTTGTTAAATCTAACGTAACATCGTCCCATTATACGAAATAGCAAGCTACAAGTCAATCACGAATCGATAGATGTGAAACGGGACGGATCGTGATCGACTCTGACAGGCGCCTGACTTAATTCATTGATCGTGTCTCGCCGATCCTGAGGGTACAACTGTAATTGCACTGACAGGAAAGGGCATTTCTACATAAATGAACCTATTTATGGAGAACTTAACTTAGTATCTAATTTTGTTAGCCTAACATGTTAACTGGCACACTCAGAGTCTTTTGATCACATAGGTATTCTCTTAATGTAGAATTTACACTACCAGCTTTTTACTCTTGAAAGACTTTTTTCTTTTTAAAACCATCGGAACAATAACATCTTCTCATATTTTTACTAGCTTTCGCCCGCGACTTGGTTCCCGTGGAATTAGGAAAAAACTATAGTAATCTATGTCTTCTTCTAGTCTATGCTCTACATCTATGCTAAATTTCATCGTGATCCGTTCAGCCGTTTAGGCGTCAAACTCTAAAAAACATACCGCCCATCGAAACATTCGAATTTAGAATATTAGTAGTAAAATAGATAGTTAATACATGTAGGTACTTTTGATAATGGTATTCCCTGTAGTGTAAGTGCTAATGGAGCTTGATATTTCGGCAGTGTAATGTGAAACTATAGAGATGTGACGTCACTTGGCGGCGCGCCAGCACTCGCTAACATCTCCCGCGCCTGTGTACTTAGTGGTAGGAATAGTTTTCTGTTTATGTAATTAAAAGTTTAGTGTTAGTTTTACATAACCTGCTTTTATAACAGTCTTATGTAAAATTCGACCAATGTTTTCGATTTTCGCAGCACCTTACGTCGTTATAGTTAACCCTATGCCCCTTAAATCCGAGAGTTTTTATTGTTATTATTAGTTTTTGTTTAAAAATTTTGGTACCCCAACAACTGCATTGTAACGCAGCCCGTAACCGTGTAGCAGCGTCTTGCAGCTCGTATTTATCAGTTGCACAAAATATTGCTAGATTAGCTACCGTAGAAAACTTTAGCTAAAAGAGTACAAAGATTTGAGATTTTTTTGTTTCCATGCCTGTTGTTATCTTAAGTTTTTATAGATCACTGTATGGCCGGGAATTTCGAAACGATTGCCATTTCTAAGATATTTTTTTCTGAAGATACTCGACTATACAATAAGAGAATCGATTCTATTTTGGAATATCGTTATTGATATTTTTATATGCTGTTAAAATGATGAAAACACTTTTATTCTATTTCAAAAACGGAAACTGTTTTGAAACTTCGATACTTATTCGTAGTGCAATAAAAGAATATTGGACACGCATACCATGTGGTGGATATGTAATGCTATCACCATAAATACGGGAAATATAAACCTCTTGCGTTCGAACGCCGGTCCGCGTAACGACGTCATAAAATCTGATTGTAAAACGGAAGGGTTTTTATTGTATCCATCTGGTACTGTTTGATGGTTATCGGTTCTGCGCAAAAGCGCGAAATTTATTCTAAATGTGTTTCAATATGCGTTTTCATCTAATACATGAAATAAAAATTATTATATCGCTGTAGTTAAAACAGAAGTTTACTGGTTTCAGTAATACAATATTACATATCGATATTTGAAGTAAAACAACTAGTTTATGTAACTTAAAAAACTTTTCTTACCTCAATGTTTTTGCATGCGTTTTATGCAAACATGTTATGTTACGGTGTCACCTTACATTTGTTTGTTCAGAATAAATACAGACGAATGTTACATAAAATTTGTTTTCTTGTTATTTGTGATGAATGTTGATTTTGAACTTTTATTTATTTTATTCTGAAATAAATTTTACTAGATAATGAAATAGACTAGATTATACAAATTAATAGTTTTATAGATATAATTGAATGTTGAAGGAGAACATTAACAGCCAAATAATGAAATACATTTAAATATGTAACATCTTAAATGAGTCCACGCTTAAACTCCAAATCCCTTTAAAAGTGATGTCTGTTAGATTCTACGCGCCGCTTACGAAACGAAGTGTTTCATATGATTCAGTGTTCTGCCGTCAGCTGTGTAATGTCTATGATGTTACAGTGAATATAACTGACTAGCTGTTGCTCGCGACTTCGTCCGCGTGGAATTAAAATAAAATAGCAAAATATGTTACTCAGTGGTTACGTAGCTTTTTGTTGGTGAAAGAATTTTTGAAATCGGTCCAGTAGTTTTTGAGTTATTTCAGAAATCCAAAAGTACAAATCTTTCCTCTTAATATTAGTATAGATTGGTGTAATAATTTCGTGCTTGCAAACTTAATTTTGTGTCAAAAGACTGTTGTTTTCATCTGGTGTTGACAATATGAAAACGGTAGGCGTTTCTCCAAACATTGTTGTTTGGAGGGTGTCGTGAATAAACCGAACGGGAACGGAAATTAGTTTTCCTTTGTTTAGCAAACAATCCTATTGTGAGCTTCAGGCGATGCAATGTAGAGACTTTTTGTTGTCCATAACTTCGTGAGAGGCTTGTTTCGTCTTTTTATTCTAATAATCGCATTTAATAGGAAATTTTAATATGAACAACGCGTCTTTTAAATTTTCCATTAATTTTTTTTCTCCTTATAATGTATCTTTTATGTTTGCTATAATTTTTTTTTCTAATTTCCAGGTAAGATTTAGCTGTCTTCACACCATGGTTTGTTAAAAATGATAACGGTAGGTTACTATATCATTTAATTGAATAAAAATCTTTTTAAACATGAATAAAAAAAACAAGACTCAATATGCAGTTATATTAAAATGTCGACGCGATCGTCGATAACAAATTGAACAGTTGCGTCTCTGAATATTTTTCCAAAGTCAATAAGCTGTCGTAAGTTGTTGGAAGCTGTTTGCATACGTAAGTAGGGCTCAACAACCATTCGTTATGGAACATTTCTCAACATCAATATCGAATTTAATAAGGAGAATATTTATTGGGTCTGTACTAAAATAACTTTTAACATCGCATTTGAAGATGATTGTAGTTATTTTAGGCTTTTTCTTAACGACTCGTGAAAGTTAACTTAGATAATCTATTTGTTAGGAACATATACATGAAGTAACGACCTAATATTGAAACGAATCTCAAATAATCTGATAGATGTCAAAATTTTACTGGAATTTAGAGTTAAAGCGTGGTATTATCATTTAAAAGTCTGTTACGTATTTAAATATCGTCTCAGTATACATCCGTAAGAGTTCTTTCTTTTATTCGTAAAAAAAACTATTTAATATTATTATTACGTGGTGTTAAAATAATCAATTCAGTGTATTCATTGAAGTGTCATTTCTGCCTCACTTGTCCAATGGAAACTCACCCTAACAGAGCAATCCATCTGGAATCGTGCACTCGCTCTAGTCATAACAACTTTTGTACTTGACTGATGGAAATGGAAAAACAGTTTTCTCGTTGCGCCGAGTGATTAATTACAGACCCGTCTCTATGGGCCGCAATATACAAATATTTTTTATGTTATTTTTCTCTGGCTAATGTAATTTTTCTTGTAGTTGCTATGTGTATGGTGTCTTAGAGTTCAGGTTTATAGTTTGGTAGTTTTATAACTGGAATCACTAAATAAAATGATTTAATTTTGTATGTGATCGTATTTCTGTTCCATTTTCAAATGACTTCCAAAATGGCGGAGGTTCTCAATTCGTCTGTATGTTGTTTAATTTTATCTAGTCACAATTCTGGCTGTGAATTTAGATGCTGGTAATCTAATTTAATTGGTCTCTACACTATACTGCTGTAGCAGTTTATATTTGTGTATACGAAACTCTGGCTTTTGGGATTTGTTTGTTTCGTAGTAAAGTTGACTAACTATTCAAAGTAAAATAAATAAGGCAATGTATTAGTCTTTGCCAAATTACACTTTTCTGACTCATAGATAAATTGTTGTACTTATCTTTGTATTAATACAGTTTTTTGGAATGTCGTTTGTCAGGCTACTTTTTTATCTTAATATTGCATGGACGAAGTCGCGGACATAAGTTAGTTTATTATAAATATGGTATATGTCGTAGAGTTCCATGGAGTGCGTATAGATAAGTCATAAATCATGTAACACCAGGCTCAGTCGTGATCATTAATCCCACTCCTCCATTATTTGCTAATGGAATTGCACTCCAATACCTAACTGTAGGAATATAAACCTTATCGCAACTAGTTAAGGCTTCATTTTCATTTAGTCTGTTTTTTTTCTATTACTTTCAGTCTTCGATTGGTTTGTTTTTCAGACCTGTCCTCAATAATGTTGTGATGCTTTATTCATAGGCAGTAAAATGGTTGTTAACCACTACTGCTATAATATGGTTTTGATTGTTAGATTATTTTATAGAAGGAAACTAACTAGTTGAATTAGAATCATACTGAAGTTAAAGTTAACACGTTTCATGCCACTATGATTTCTAAGGGTGAGGTCCATTTTGAACTTATAGCAACCTTGCTTAGTAAGCGGCATTCAACGTGTTAATGTTTAGAAGCATCTGTTAGCGAATTGACCTTAGGACCGCAGACACATCGTGTCACCCACGCGGTCGGGGCCGTGACCTCTCGTCTGTCTCAAACAGTATTTATAAATAACTGTTGTCATTCAGTAATGTTCGAATACGATAACGACCTTTGTACTTCCGTTGTTTTTACGTAAAATGCTTTTGAAGGCTAAAGGGTTCTAGATAAAATAGAACGTATTATAATGTTCTGAAGATTGAATTAATTATGGACCAATGTAATGGATATTTCAATGTTATACTAGTTTAACTTACTTCAATCACATCATTATCACTAGTCCAAGTTAAATATGACGTTATTGCTAACGAACAACCGTGACTTCGCTCGCGTGAAATTAAAAAATATGTAGCGTATGTTACTCAGATAAATTATCTCAGTAGTTTTTGAGTTATTTCAATACATACCAAAAAACGAATGTCCTCTTTATAATATTAGTATAGATTTTCATTGATAACAAAGTAACAATGAAAATTGCCAATTACATACGTTAACCAAACGGCTCGTAAACTTAGCTCCTACATTAAACAGGGGTCGCGTAAACCGCATATTATTCAACACAACGATTTCCACCGAAAGCAATTTATTTCTCCGACACGAAAATTAATTACTCGCTCTCCAAGCGTGGAAATTAAAAATAAATACCGTCGGTGTAATACCAATCCTGGCCTATGCTTATATAAATTGACGTCTTCATTTCTTGAAATTTGGACGAATTACATTTTATTACATCAAATTGTGAAGAAAAGAGAAGTATCTTTAATCTTTTGAACTATTCCAAGAAAAGTAAAAGTTTTATAAAATATTTTTTAATTCGTAAGGCGAAGTACGAATACTAAAATGTGTAACATACCGCAATCCCAATTATGAATCGTATACGGGCATTTTGTTTTCATTAGTAAGTTCCATTCTTATTGCGTTTTAAATGAATGAAATTGCACACCTGTAGATATACTTGTTGATGTTTAGTATCGTAGCATTTGTGTATTGAAGTCAAATTAGATGTTTGTTCAAAAACCCATTGAATACAGAACATAAGACATAACCTTAAAGTTGGTATCTTAGTTGAAGAAAACCATTCAAACTACTTAAACAATACAATTTAATAACGAATCCCAGACTCAATAACGTTCGAATCGATGTCGCTAATTGGAGCATTTCAATGCAGGGAATTGAAAATGAAAGAAGAATCGAATACGTAGCTAACTGAATGCTCCAATCGAATACTCTCAATACGAAGTATATAGAGCTCTGCAATATTGCCAATAGCATGTTCTGTATATACAGAAAGTACCTTTAAATTAACAGAAGCTCTAATTGTTCGTTAAATCTTTGGTTACTTTTTAAAGATTAGGTTTTTACAGATACTATCAGTATTTAAGCGGTCACTAAGAGTATCAATGTAGAGTTAGAATTTAAGTAACTCATTCTGAGTGCAGCAGTACTTAAAATAGTAACACAAACTAATGACATTTTATGTTTTTTATTCTACCTGTACAGCCAGTTTAATTTGTATCAAACTAGCTATCGCCCGCGGCTCCGTCCGCGTGGATTTAGAAAAGACAAAAGTAGTCTATGTGTTCATCCAAACTATCAGCTACATTTATGCTAAATTTCATCGAGATCCGATGAAATTTAGCATAAATGTAGCATAAAGCGAGAAGTTTAGGCTACAAACTCTAACATCAATCCATCTAGATTTTCGCATTTATAATATTAGTAAGATAGTAATATTGTTATTATTACACTGTCTATCTTGTAAAATATGTTGAAGATAAGTATATCAGTAAAAAGACGTAGAAACAAGTCTGCACAATGTAAGAAGCTTGTTACATTGTAAATATCTCAGAACTCCGGTTGGTTCAGGTGTAGAGAATACGAAGAGTATATTTTCCATTTAAATGCATGAGTTTGTAAGACTGCATCTTTTGTGTATGTACTGAAACGTACCAGAATAAAATGGAATTTTTCTTTTCTTTTCAATATCTTATTTGGCCTTTATTTGATATTCTTTTGAATAACGGGGAAAATAAGAACACATGGTATTGGAAATGAAATATATCTGTGAAAAATGTTTTCGTGTTATTGAAGTTTAGCTTTTGTTTCTTGACGACAGTAAATTATAAAATGTTTTTTTTTTTTAGAGATTCTATACTGTCGTACTTTCCTGCCAGAAATATTTTGGATCAGTTCCAATGAAAGAGAAAACAATTAAAATAATTGTACGACATTCTATGTACTTGAAATTTACAATCAAGGTTTTTAATTTTTTTTTATCTAACCTTACAGGAGGTCGGTTAGAATATTTGAGTCATGAAGACATTTATGTCATGAAAACTTTTCTTACTAGCTTGTATCCCATATGGTACTGAGGTCAGCTTTCTTTGTCAATATCCTCCACTTCCCTCTATGTAAGACATCCTGCTACGAAACTTTAGGTCTTTAGGTCTGCCCCTAACTAAAATGAAATCGTTACGTTATAAAAATGGTTGTACAAATTTTAAATTGCATTTTAAAAGTAAATGCAGTAGTGTGTACGTGCTTAAAGGCAAAAATGTAAAAGATGAGAACCAGACGATTGTGTAATTGTCTACCTCAATGTACAGTTATCACATAGCTGTTAAATAATATGTAAACAATAACAAGTGCAAGAAACGTGTGCCTTTTACAAGTTATGCCTTGTAATTTGTAATCGTAAACCAGCATATAATTCACTCACGCGGTGAAGTACATTGTTAATTATTTTTAAAGATTTATATGGGAAATTTCGTTAAATAAAAACAATTAGCTGTTGCTCGCGACTTCGACCGCATGGAATTAAAAAAGTTATAAATAATAAAGCCTATGTTGATACTGACAGATAAAGTAATTTTTTAATGGTGAAAGAATTTTTGCAATCGGCGCAGTTGTTTTTGAGTTATTTCAATACAAAAATACAAATCTTTCCTCTTTATCATATTAGTATAAATTTAAGATTTCAGTTAATACAATTTATGTATCACAGGCTTTAAAGGTCTTTCAATTTAAAGATAAATATCGGCTTTATTATAATTTAACCTTCGTTGAAGACAATTCCAAGTTCTTTTAAGAAAACTTCATATTGAGCGCACTTGTGTCTCTTGAACAACGGCGGATCCAGGGAGGGGGGTCAAGGGGGTCATGACTCCCCCTGAGCTGGTTCCAGGACTTGGTGGCCATATTCACTTGTATCTATTGTTATCAAAACTTGACTTGTCCACGACTATGTGACCCCCCTGGCGCCAAAGCTGGATCCGCCCTTGCTCTTGAACACATCTCAATGATCATATTACACCTTTTGATATCATCCATCAGATACGCTTAGTATTTTTGAAATATAATTTTATATTAAATATTCAAATATGTTGCTATTGGAATATGCATTAATTTAACGCGCGCTTGAATTTCATTACACATTAAATAATAACCGTGTATACAATGTGAAATTAATCAACACATACTCAAGGCACGGCGTAAGCGAGTAATATACGTGCCTACACCGCGAGGAATTTGCTTACACCCTGCGGATCGACGATAAAGGGATCACACCCCCGCGGCGGTGAATAGGGGTGGATACTTTCCAAAACTCCTTCCAGCTGACATGTTTCCTCTAACATTATATACACACTGTTGCCTGTAACTTCCGCGTGAAAATAATTGAATTTGTAGACAATGCGTTATTGTAGATCGTAATCTATGTCCCAAATATCTAGATCTATTCAGACGCTGTTAATGAAGTAACGAACATTCACGCTTATCAACTTTCCCATTTATATCAGCAAGATTGCTATTAAATAAAGTCTGTTTATACAGTTTATGTACTTGTAGTAAACAAAGTAAAACGTCGATAACACTAACGGAGGTACAATTGAAAGCGGGGCCTATGTTTTACGGGTTCGCCTCTCGAATCATCCCCCGGGACTCGTTACGGCGTAGTCGCTTTGTTCGCTTTACGCTGAAACGATTTTTAGAAAATTGTGAGCGCTCTACGAACCCACTGCGAACGCTTACTTCGTATTTTATGTACGCGTTTACGTTTTAGTTTGGTCGTAAAACAATATTTTTTCAATTCCGCAGCACTTTTTAGGAAAAATGCAATTTTTATGTAAAGTCTTCTCTTAAAGTTTCTTTTTCATACTTCACGTTGCGTTGCAAAATAATAATTACAATTTTATAAAGTGCCAACTACTTTAATTATAAAACAACGCTTAATGTATAACGTCCTACTTATTCAGACTAAGCTCCAGCCTAAGCTCAGCGAAAGTGGGACATTCCTGGATGGTACGTGCCGGGGCGTAATACGCCCGTTTGCCAGACCACGAGGGAACGTTATGAGCCTAAAGCCACTAATCAATTTGAATCAATTTAATCTAAGGTAATTCGTATAAATTGAATTTTCAGTGGAACAGAAGCTTAAATAAAATATATGGCAATTAAAAATAATAATGTAATTGAATAAATTAAATGAGCTGCATGCAGTCTAATGTCGATACCAGGCTTGTGCGACCCGCATCCTCTTCACCTTCTTCTGTAGCTGTAACATGGCGTACAACAACGCCTCGGCCGAGGGCGGACAGCCTGGCACGTAGATGTCCACCTGGGGACAATTCAACACGTTTTAGTATAAACCAACACAAAAACCCTCAACTTTAATCCTCGCCATCATTCATCTCCGCAGGCTGTTCCGTGTACATCGTGAATCACTTATTCTACAAAGCTTTACGAACCGGTACTATGCGGTCAGCCCCTCGCACTGTAGAGTACGTGTAGTGGTAGTAACCACCACCGTTGGCGCAGCTCCCCATGGACACGACCCACTTAGGCTCCGGCATCATGTCGTACGTCTTGCGGAACACGGGCGCCATCTTGTTGGTGACCGTGCCCGCCACGATGATGACGTCAGTCTGGCGCGGCGAACCCCGGAACACCATGCCGAAACGATCCATGTCGTATCTGGACAGAAAACCTTCTTTGTGCCAAATGCTACGAACTATAGGTGCTACGGATGCTACGAAATATAAGTACGTAGTATTGGTAGCAAATGAGATTTAAATTTTGTATGTTTACTTAATGTTTTAGATTAAGTAAACATGTCTAAAAATTCAATTATTAGGAAGCATTTTATTGCCTTATATCCACAACTATGGCATTTGGAAAACTATGGGCAGCCACTTTTAAACGTATACGTAAAAGTTGTTGAGCACAACAAACAATGTTGTCACCTCTTCGACTTTGACCCGAATTGTTAAGTTTGGCAAGATAAAAATTCAGGATAGGGTTCGTATTTTCCCGTCGACGTCGTTTATTGAAAGTTGGCAACCCCAGCGTTTTCATGGGCATTTTTTATTTACCTGGGCGCTGCATAGTGCATCATCTCAAGTGCGCAGCAAGCTAGGCCGAAAGTTAGCGGCCACAAGGATCGGCTGCGGCCCCAGTTAAGGATGTCGTCCACCCGCGCCACCATCCACTCTGCCTGCGACTGCACACAACATACAAATGATCAGTTTCCACGGACGAAACATTTGTTAAAAACAGTATCATCCTTTTCTTAGAAACATATGATATTGTCACAAGAAATATTTTTCATTACATTTATACAATCTTATACAAGCTCTTGGGATATTTCTGATCGGATCAGAGCTGTCCAATAACTCGTGTCGCGGATCTCGTGAAATACTGATCCCCCCACGTCGCGGCTTACATCGACTTTACAAACATGTCACACGGATTGATATGTTTGTCAGAAAGTCACGACATTTCGCGACCAGGAAATAAGAAAGGGATTATGGTAATTTATTATTCTATCTGCCATAAGCAGAGTTTTAATGTTTACTTAAACATCACCTCAGTATAGATTTCTCAGATCCTTTTACAAACTCTGAATGCGGAAAGTTTTAAGTTATGTGTACATTTTAAAATATTTATGTGTGAAGTGTAAAGTTCGCAAATTGGTGTCATGTTTTTCTCTACTAGGGCTTTATAAATTCCTTCACTAATGAGTCTTTTAAATCGAACGCTAATAGTGTAACGACCAGACTTAACTAGGCTCAGACTACACGACACCGTTTGCTAATTGAGCCACAGAAACCAATGTAGTGCGCAATCGGCTTCTATTTTATTACAATAATACGGTATTATGTTCTCACTAATCAAATCTTATACTTCGTCATTTTTTAACCATTCAAATTCAACATCTGATGTTCTGATATCCTGGTACTTTATAACTTATTCTAAAGACACTAAGCACAATGTTTTCTTTGCTTATATTATTTTTACATTAAACTCTTCGTTAAATATAACAAAGGTTTTTGCACAGCGGCTTATATTTTTCCATCATTAAAACTTTATTTAACGTAAAACGTTACTTGTTGAAATAAAATAAAAAAGCTACCAACGACCATAGAGAACCAAAAAGTGCGAGCGTTTCTATTTAAACATTTTGAATTTTTATCTGTGCAAAATATTTGTACAGCTTAAAGTGGGAAAATGCACTTGTTTGCGAACGATACTCAAACCCGCGCTGCGATTTATCTTTTTTTATCTATTGAATAAACAACTTTGTTTAACTAAGAGATTGTTAGTTGCATAATAGAAAAGTTATTTAGCAGACTTCATATTTGACCTGATTTTTTACAGATTATGAATATCAATTTTATGTTAAGCTATTTGTATCTATATGATAAACTGTATACACAAGGTTAATTGTTAATTAAAGGAGTCCCTTAGTGAAGGTTTCGCATACTTTCCCGTTGATGAAAAATATAGTTTACGTTATTCAGTTGTAGAGAAAGTATTTATTAAATCGGTTCAGTAGTTTCGTAGCCTATTCAATGCAAAGAAACAATAGATTCCTCTTTAGAATAGTATAAATAATAAAATCTTCTACCTGTCCCGGAAAATGGAATGGAGAATATGTTCTTTTTTCTCCGATTTTATAAGCTTTCGCACCATGAGTTGGTACAGGAGGTATCTTTACAGTCTTTGGAGTTGACTTTGCACCACTTTTGTACCTCAATCCGATGTCTTTCTCTTCGAATACGTTACGTCCGAAAATGTTATTCCATGTTCCAACTCCAGAGCCATTAGGAACAGAAATGGTTTTGAAAATAAGGGAATGGTTTCGAGCGCTGTTGGAAATTGTTCGAGTTTAAGTTCGAATTTGTTTCAAAGTTTTATTATGAAACTCGGGGAAACGAGATTTTGTTCGTTATTTGAAGATACTGAAATTGGATGGAAGGATTTTCTAGGCTTGTTTGAAAGTTATTGAAATTGAATAAAGTAGTGACTGTAATGCATAAACTTGCTTTAAGTTTTTTATTCAAATCTCTATTACTTTAATCATAAACATCAATACTCAAACTATGTCATATGTAATTAACACGCTAAAAGGCAGGAAGCGATTAAATTTCTAGTTGAATAGATCTGGTTAGTATAAATATCATCTGTCGTACTTATTATCGACATTAAATATATCCCATAAACACTAATCATAAAACTATAAAACGAACTGTGTCAAATCTTTATTGAGCCAAATGCCAAGGCCATCAAAATTGGTTGACTACGCTGGGCAGGAAATGTACCGAGGATGAGAGACTGCAGAGTGCCCAAGATATTACAGACACTCCATTTTTATTATATGTATAGATTATTATATTCTGGTCTGGTAAATATAATTATAGTCTACAAGTCTCACGTAAAATAATTTCATCTTTCTAAATAAGCTTCTATCTTAGGCTCTTCTTACTCAATTTATAACTTGCCATAATGATCTCCATGCGGCGGTTTATGATTTTATAGCATGTTTGACATGAGTTATAAGATTTATATTTACAGCTATACTAGAAATTTACTACCTAACAATGTTCTGTCGCATCTTTGACCTTCGTTGAGAAACTTGTTTAATTGTTTAGATTACTTTCATTGGTAATTTTCTAGTTTTCCACATTAAATTTATCAACAGATATCGTTGTTTAGATTTTATGTGATTCCTTATAGTTAGCGAATGGCCAAGTTAATTGTTTTATTGTTTCGAGATTATTTTATTGCAAGATAATTTATTATGATAAATTGGACTTCACAGATGAAGTTGTGAAATTCAAGAAAAAAAGTATCAATGTTTTGTATTACAAAGTATTTTGCAATTTAAGTATTGTAAGAAAAAAAACAAAAGAAATTTTATAGATACCATATTTTTCATCGATTTTAAAGCATTACTTTTTTGCGAACATTTTTCACGCCTCGCTTAACAAGTTGTCTCGCGTCGAAGTTTTTCCTGTTTTTGTATACGAGTATAGTAGTAACGAATGGTTACTTTCGATATACTATCAAAACTTATAAAAAACGACACAAAGTAATAGTGAAACACAATTTGCGCGGAATGCGTTCTGTATTTTTCCACAGTTTCTTTAATTCGTTAGTGCGTGTGTGAAGCCAATGGATTTGTTTCGTGATTTAGAAGTCCCAGTCACGCATGTTTCGCTGCTTTTTACAGTGACATTTTAACGAAATGGAAAATAATGTAAATCTTAACTTCAATATCCAAGTGGGTCCAGAAAAAAATAATCTCATTACTTTTTCTTTTAAACAAAAAATATTATCTTTCTTGGGTGTTTTGGTAATGATTTACGAATACCTCAAATAATTTGTTTTAGAAATAACATGTTTACTCGTTTTGTTTTACGTAAACTAACTAAAAACTAATCAACATGATAAAAATATTGCATTGTTAGATCTATTAAAGTATACGCTTTAATGAGCTTTTGTTGTATGGATGTTATTACTTATGTCAAAATAATTTGTTTATTCGAAATCAATTTCTAATATTATACGAGCACGTCTATTCATTAATACGTCATGAGAATCCTTGACCTATAAAATGACTATGAGAGTACTCGGAAATGGAAGATTTTAACTTGCCTGACAGATGACAGATCTTTACGAAAAAACTGATTAAATAAACATGCATTTTATTTTGCGTTTTGTTATTTAATTGCACTTGACAGCTGTCGAATGATTTTTTTTTTGTTTTTGGAAAGGTAATCTCTAAAACTATTGAATTAGAAGTCTCTCTCTCTCAGAATGGTCCAGTATCCAAACTGTTTTGACAGGAACTTTGAAATTCACCCAGGTGGTCGTTTTGTCTTACCTAAACGAAATAACTAATGTGATACTCTACTTTCGTGGTAGAGTTCTCGAGTTTATAAAATGTGTCCTACAAGAGATATTTGAGTCTTGAGTCTTGAGATCTTAATTTTAACTTTTGCGCCAGTTACACTTCTGTGTTGCGGTCGCGTCCAATTACGGTGTTGCTATCATTCAAAGTAATTATGGGAACAAATTATTTATATGATTTTATAGTTATGGTTCGAAAACTCTTGTTCAATTGCCATTATCAAAACTAATCAAGTGGTTGACTTTATTACTGTTTTTATGCATCATATATAAAATATTTAAATTTTCCTGAGCATGAAATTAATGTCTCCATATTAGTACGTTCTCTTCAAACCATTTGTGTAACAGTTTCAGCACTTTAGATATAAAAAAAAGATAATGCTCTAAAAGCACTTATAACTTTTTGTTACAACATAACTTTCAAAATGTAGATTGCTTTTGAAAAAATGGGTTATGTGTTATAACGGTAATTTTGTTTTTAACGCAAATTTATTTTATGCCTCTAAATAAAAGTACAGCATGAACCAGGGCATTTGAGTGTGTTTTAATAGTTTTTACTGGTAGTGCATAACAACAAAATAATACATTAGCTGATGTGAGTGATGCTAACATCAGTACTAATGATTAAAAAAACTTATTGAACTCTCAGTTCAACTTACTGAACCATCATTAAGCTTTTCGATCTACATTTCTATTCTCTAAATACTTTTTGTTTTTTCTCTTTGTCTTTTTTTACAAATCTAAAAATACGATGACCATGCATAAAATTATTGTGAATCTTTACATTGTAGGTTAATTAGTTTTGCATTAAATCTCTTACAGTAAAAGTAATGTAGACATTCTGATAAAAATACAAATGTCGTTATTAAATTTAATGCTGTTTTGACCTTGATTTTTATAGTTATATTTGTGTTTTTAATATTAAGGATATCAGTCATTTGTTTTTATGTTAAGTGACTTTTTTCTATACATTATACTTTCTACATTTAATCATTGTAATCTGCTTAACGGTGTCCTAACCTAAATCTCTACACTTCCTTTCTTTTCTTAATAAATTAAAAAGACAACTATTAAAACACTTACGAACATGATTTTTTACACTGTGCGGAAAAAAAACATAACTGGTATAAGTAAAGGAAACAAAGTTTATAAAAAATAGATCGTTTTTAGTATTGAAACATGAATATTACTTCGCGTAACACTGTCTTTAAGGTAGTTACATCATTAAAAAACTCATCAAATAAGTAGTAACATCTGCTTCGATAGTAACTAGCGTGCATTATGGACGAACGTTAATCATAAACCACACTTCCGACTTTGTCAGTATTATTTCTGACAGGTTAGTTAAACCTTCGTCGACTTTCAATTGCGGTTTGTTCCGACACCTGGTGGAGTTTCTCGCCTGCAGGTGTATTGCTAATTTTATGTCGGATCACAAGAAAATTTGATGTATTCTCTTGTTTAATACAGAGACAAGATAATTACAAATTGCATGCCAAGATTTAATAGTGTTTTGTACCGACTTTACAAAAATGAATTTGAAAAATTTTCGACGTATATTTATGTCTTTCTGGACAGTTAGTAAACTTTACACTCACGTTATAGGTGATCGGTTGACGGAAATTAGAATTTGTCCATTAGGCCAACGTTAGCTAAGATTGTAAGACTCAAACGAAACAACTACTTCTGAAAGACATAATTGATCTTATCACAGAAATTTGGACACTTCCGCACGTTCAGTTTTAGCTAGCATAGTCTTGATGTGATTACAAATTAATTGATCGTATCGTGTTATTAAATCGCCATCGAGCTCTTTCAATGACGACTAAAGGATCTCAAAGAACAAAATTAAATATTTACTTCATTATTTTTTTACGATCGATCGAGTAACCTAATTGAATAGCTGATTGAAGCATACAAGGTAACACCGCACGTCTGATTTAATGATCGAATAGTTTTCAATTTCGTATCACACATTGATTCAAGTGTCACTTATGTCAACTTTGTCCTCATTTCTGTTGACTCTATTGTAGTAAACAACTTTGGGCGTGTTTTAGATAGATGCCAGTGATCATTAGTTACTCTTTTGAAGCCATTGATACTTGTGTTCTTTTCGAAACAAGTATCAAGGTCTTTCTCGGCGCTATACATCTTTAATAATAAGCGTAAGAAGTACCTTTTTTGTATCTGTAACCTTTTTATGTGAGAACCTATTGTCAACTGAACAACTTTTGCACAACTGGTTCAGTTAGAGAAAGTCCATCTATTTGCGACCGGTTACAACACATCGGTTGACATTGGAACGAACTTAAATCGACAAACAAACGTTTAAGGTTGAATCAGTTTGTTAGTGATAATGTTTGTATTCATACTTGAAATCTGATGTTGGTTTACTTTTCTTCTTCGCATCGTTTTTACTTAATAGCATAAGCATCTCATAGCAAAGTCAAATTAAATTGATGTTTAACAAAATCGGTAGTAGTACGATAATGCCAATTGTGGTTTAAGACTTACCCCAAGAATTTTCGGTATAATTGGCGCCAGGTTACTTTCCCCATTAACCACGACGTCCATCAGATAAACTGATCGACTCAGACTTTACCAACTTTCAAACGTCACTTGTACTTTACAAGATGAAATGTAAAGATTAAGTGCTTAATAAATGTGGCCAATTAAAATTACTCCACTTGTTTTTCAATCTTATTTTACATACGTCTAAGTAAACAATTCAACGTAGAAATTATTAAATTGTTCTTGTATTAAAATGTATGCGTGTGATTTTTTTGGTCACAACACATGAGTGTACTTGTGATACCGTTGTAAAAGAAATGTCTTTTGGAAAGTATGGCGTAAAGCGCCTACGCGTAACTCACGCGGAAACTCGATTAGGACTAGTTAGAAACGAGTGTGATCAACACATTTTTCACTATTAGCAGTTAACAAGAAAGCGTTAATGTCAAATGTTTGTAGAGAGCTCCATAAATACCCAGCGGGTATTATTTACACGCTCCCAAATTTACTTACCTTCAATAGAAATGTTTACGTCTGTAATAGATTTACAATTTTGCGAATCGTGATGCAAACATTAAAAAAATCTTTATATAGTCTTGAGGTAAAACTCTTTGCAAATCACATGAGAAGCAAAGAATTAGTTGCGCTCGTTAAGAACAAGCAAATTCTTTAAAACATAGTTAAATCTTAATACATAAGGTGACATTACTGACCCAACCAAATGTTTTTATAAAAAATATTTTTATAACGTTATTATTCTACTTTCCTTAAGCTAAGGTCTTACTTTTTCTCGTATCAAGAGCATCTAATCTTAATCGCGAACGATGACTGGTCACTCGGCCTCCGTATATAATCTTAGGAAGTCATCTTACATTCTAGTAGCTATTGATTTTGTTTAAAATTTCTAAAGATTTGAATATATTTTTAGGTAAATGTAAAATATTTTCATATAGTTGAGGTAAT
>JAOCNA010000009.1:6086708-6097280 GCA_026546675.1 Papilio helenus | reverse complement strand
CCAAGCAAACAAGATCGTTATTACTTAAATCCCAGCGACGTTGGAATTTGCCCAGCGTTTTGAAATTCAGGTTATCATGTTAGTATAAATATCATCTGTCGTACTTATTATCGACATTAAATATATCTAATAAAAACATACCCATATAAAGTAGGCTTAAATACATCTACTAAGATATTCATATTACTTCTACCGAACATTTTTAACATTTTATAATCAAAACCAGTTGTTATTTTTTAGCAATTTAACCTCACTTCAAATAATTACCAGTGACAGATTGTCAATTTGTCTGTTGACGTATAGACGTCATTTAACTTTCGTTCTGAATTCGAAAAAGATCTGTTGGTTCTGTTTAAAAAAGTTCACATTTGAAATGAATCACATACAATTTTTTTTTACTTTGATTAAACACTATTAAATAATATTTTACATTTGATTAAATGTTTTTTTTTTTTAATTAAATATTTATTTTAGGTTTTAACAAGCAACTATGTCAAGTGTAACAAAAAATAGAATCATACGCTATGTGCAGCTACAGTTTAGATGGTTTAAAGGTTTTCCCGGCCCTTGTCCTAGTTTGCTGTTCTGCGGACGTTTAACCAGTTCCGGAAATTAATTTGCAACATTCTTCCACTACTGTGTTTAAAGTTTTTTTTTTTACATTTGAAAGTTTTTTAATTGTCAAGTACTTACTGCTTGCTGTTTTACCTTATTAATTACGTTATATTCTAAATTAGTTTAATTTTAAATGAAAATACGCTACGGTAAAATATTGTGTTTAAATTATTTGCGAATTCTTTGCAAGTAATAATATTAAAACTTTTCCGCTTTAGACGGGATTCCCGCTGTGGGAATAATATCTCTCCGATTCGATTTTCTGCAGAATATATTTAAAGTCGACTCGAGTTTTACGAAGAAGTCGTTCCCTAGTGACTTTAGTATAACTAAATAGGAGTGCTTTACAGAGATTTACTGTGATGCTTCTCCCCGCGACTACCTGCGAGGAATAGATCACTTTCACCTGGATCAATCACCCTTGTAAAATTTATTTTAAAAATATCACCAGCATAAAAATCCTAATGAAATTTCTTTAAAAGTACTTAGTCCGCCTTTTATAAAATTTGTATCGAAAAACAATCTTTTCGCTTAGCTACTTTTCTTTAAGCCTGTAACGAAATCCTGAACGTAAAAGTTTCACATTTTTTGCAGCGAGACTTGGTATTTGTAAGTAATGGTTAAGGTAACCAACTTTACGTTAAACAAAAAAGTCGAAAATTTTATCAAAATTTATACGAAATCAATTATTTTAAAGAGTATGGAATCAAAGAACAGGGTTGAACTTCTTATTTATATAACGAGTATTTTTACCTACGTAACTTACTTAAATTTTGTTGTAAAAGTGTAACAGATTAACATAAATATATTTTTACAAGCACTTGGTGCAAGCTACACGTCAAAATTTCTCATAAATGTAAAACTTTCAAAAAATATTTATCCTCGAAGAATAAGTTTTTGTAGTCACCCTAACACGAAGCTTTACTATTCCGAAGGCTTCTCCGCAAGCATTCATTATTCGCGACAGACGAGCAAGTTGCCGGGTTTTTTTGCGCTGAAACTTGTTTTATTAAATCCCCCTTGAGCCTCTTCCTGCTAACGGAAGCCTTCGGGAGAACCTCCCCCTCGGAGGATACGTTTCAGGTCATAAAATTCAAACTAAGGCTTTACTGCTGACAAAATTTACTGTAGTTTTAATGGAGTCTTCAAAGTGATTTAATTATATGAAATGATTTCCTAAAAAGTAGATAGAGATTTATTTTTACGTATTTATCGAAGTAGGTTTGTTATTGTTATTGTTGTTGTTGTTGACAAAAGCCTAGTCACCCTAACTTAGCGTAGGCTCTTACCCACTCAATGGGAATAGTGATGATAGCTGGTGATGATGATGATTTATCGTTCTTTTTAATAATTACTTATTCACTAATAATGGTGGAAAATATGGAAAAAACATCATCCATTTAATAAGTTAAAAGTACATGAATTAATTAAGTTAATTGTAAGTTGACAAATGGAAATGTCGGCGAATCCCATTGATGATAGTGCGGCGAAGAACACTTCCCGCAAACTGACTTACATTCTTTACCTATCGTTATATTCCCTTGGTATACAGTCGGGATGCTTATTTAAATTTCTCTCAACTTCAAACACTAGATTGGATTCCGTAGAGAGGTCTAGTTATCGGTTTTCGATCGTAGACAATAGACTTAACGAATGATTTATTATATGTTTAAAAACATAATTTTGAAATAATAACGGTTCTATAAACACGATTTAATACAATTGAAAAGGGAATGGAATTACGCTTATTTTTTACGATAGTATAATAGGGAAACATTTGACTCCTCTTCAATCCCCTACTCGAAATTTAATTAAAAAGGTCGGAGTATTTACGTTTGTCGGACCAAAGACATTAATCTCTATAAGCCAGAACTGTAGGCGATTTCGATCGTCAGACGAATTAATGCCAATTAAACGATTCCTCTCTAATTGTTTCAACAAAAACGAATGGTCTGGAATTATTTACGAAATTACAAGCCCGAAAACATTCAAATTCTTCGAATTGTAATTGTCAAATTATGAAATGTTTTACTCGAAACAACATTTTACAAAGAATTTTATTATTTTCCGAGCACTTAGGATATGTTCTATGTTTCTCGGTTTGTTTATGAACTTAATTAATGTTTATATGGGTGTGCTTTATCCAATAATGTATCTAAGGTATCCAATATCACACTTGAAGTAGCCAATTTTCCAGCGCAATGAACCAAGATCACTATCACATTGATGTGTCGAGACCTAAGATTATTTTCTATACCTACAGATATAGATATCTGACAAGTTAATACAGTCCTATTATTGATTTTAAAATGTTCCGAATTGTTGAAAACAAATGGAAATTCTAAAATATTCCATTTTTTTTTAAGTATGTCTAAGTCACTTATTTCTTTGTAGATGTCTAAGGGAAATGATCAAGTAACATCAGATGTGCTTGCTCGTATGCCTTCGTATTCCATTATAAAAGGTTTGTTAAAAGCAGTAATTTCATTTTCAAACATTGAACTATCTTAAACTGTGCCTTTTCGTATCTACAAATATGATTGAACAAAATCCTATCGGCGTTTATGAATTTTATTCAACGCACGAAATCCCCTGAGGATTTTAATCCGGTATCGAATAAGTGACGTTACGTTCCCATCAATAACATGCTGACGCGTGTAGACATGAGGCTGAATTTAATTTCGGCATGTAGATTGGATATTAAATATTCTGATATATTTGAAGGGCTTTCGACATTACACAATAACAACTTGTTATTTTAATACGTTACAATCTATATAACAATCAACTACTGAATATAATGCAACAATTTTAAACGATTTTGATTTTTAACCTCTATAGCTTAACTATGTTAAAGTGCGTATATATGTTCATAAATTTGTATTGTTCCAGGCTATGCACGTTGCGGGTGACACGGCTGCGTGTGTGTGGTGCGCTGGGCGAGGCGGGCGGCGGCGCTGCTGGCGGCGCTGGCGCTGGCGCGGTCACCTTGGCAGCACGCATGCACAGCAGCAAACGCACGCTACGCTCAAACGATATCGCCGTACCGCCGCTCGATGTCGAGCTCGACCTCTGCTTCTCCCTGCAGTACCCGCACTTCGTCAAGCGTGATGGCAACAGGTTAGCACGATCATAGAGTAGATAGGCAACAAATACCATAGAGTAAATTCATGTTCTATGCCTATACAGCTTGAATTTAAAATGTCGTTTTCACGGTGCACGGTCCAGATTCAGTTATAAAATAGCAATAAACCTCTACAAATAGAAGAGAACTTTGAAAGCTGACCGTAAGCGCGACCGCCATTACATCGTTTATTACGGACATCCGCTACAGCCACGGTACATAAAAGCAATACCCCAGTATAAACAAATGTGATACCATTACATTTGTTTTAATCATTAGTTAATAATAAAAACTGTTTAAAAATATTATCTTGAGTTTCTTTTTAATTTCCGAGAAAGAAACATACTAGCTAATAAGCGCGTTATTTTAATATCTATAATAAAGTATTTTTATCGTAATTTCCAGATTGCAAATAATGCTGCAGAGGCGCAAGAAATACAAAAATCGCACAATACTCGGTTACAAGACTTTGGCTGAAGGAGTCATTAGGATGGACCAGGTAAGCTCTTAGTTATACCGTTACAATGTAACCATAGACTTCCACTGTCAAACTTCCACACGAAGCTGTTTTTCTATATCGTAAGGTGGCTCCTTTGCCAGAATTAGCAGTATAGAATATTTTTTTAGACAGATTACAGGCAGGGAAAATCCACGGTCACCAGTTAACTACAGGTTTATCACGTTCACATATCTAAAAGTAAATATTGAAGCAATTTACCCACTGTGATTAATTGAAGCAAATCCAGCAGTACTGGTGTGCTTTTAACAAACCGTATCACGTAACGAGGGGCCAATTACCCTCGCATTGACGTCGTGTGAATCATTCTATCAACGCCCATCGCTCAACATATCTACTCCAATTAAATTTATTAAAAAACGACAATTTACAGATTACAATTAACAATGTCCTTTGTATCAAATTGTGATTCCGTTAAAAGTCATGTTGTTTGCTAAGATAATGAAATATGTGACGTGTAAACTGTATTTTGTAATTATACTGCAGCAACATTACTTAGGATAATTTAATGATAACATCTTAAAAAGTTAGCGCGAAGAAGTAGAGAAGTTTCCCAGAGCCTACCATCCAATGTGTGTCATGTCCGTGCAGATTTGTGAGAATTCCATTGCGCGTTTTGCTATAACGACTTTATGTTCCAGGTGCTACAAAGGTCAATGGATATGGAGCTGGAGCTGACGGGAGTGGGCGGTAAAGTGGGCGCGGCAGCGGGGCAGCCGGTAGCGAGGCTCACTATTACCGGCCTCGCCTCCACCCCCGTGGACCACGATACTAAGAACAACAACACGCTGCTTATCACCGGTCAGTTGAGCCTTCTCTTGTTATGTTGTCCTGGTACTTTTGGTACTGATGTTTGTTACCACGAGTTTTCATTGCTGAAAAACCTGTATAAAAATGAAATCTTACTTCTTACTAATATGTGAAAGTTTAGATGGATGGATGTTTGTTACGACCATCTTCAGATCTCGCTTTAGACTCGTAGTCTGGTAGATCTCATCGGCTACTAATAAAGTTTTTGAACGAAGTTGCAGGCAAAAGCAAGTATTGTCATAAAAATTGCATAAGTTATAATTATTTTTTATTACCCATGCGGATATTTTTGCGCAGTTAACTGCGACTCATTAAAATACATTTCTGCTTTCTAAAGGATGTACGCGCGTTTGACGGTCTAGTTCTAAAAGCGACGGATGCAAAATGTGTTCAACTTTTAATACCTATCCGTGTAGCTCGGAGCACGTACGGCTTAACGACTTTGTATACCTCTGCCTGTCTACTGAAATAAAATGAAAACGTAATAGAAAACATTATTATGCATGAAGACAAAGAACTCTATCTTTCTACGTCTTAAACATTTATATGAACTACTATTATTCACCGGTAACTTCTTTGAAAGGTACTATGTTAGTTGTCAAGTTTAGTGCCACCTCATGTCCTTGTATAGTCATGTTATAAAACATTTTACAAAATAATAAGCTCCATCTTTTGTTACAAAATAAAATACAAATATTTAAATATTATTTAGTTACACCTATTGGCAATAAATTTAAATACAATTATATTTGAGGACCTAACATTAGACAGGGTTAGTGGATCATGTGAAAAATGTCTCAACTATGCTTACTCTATATATTTTGAATCTCTTTGATATGAATAATTTAAATTTCAGAGAGGGGTTATTCTGATGAAGAGGAGGAGGGTGAATTCAGTTCTGTTGAGGAGGCTGACGAGATGACGTACGGCGCGCCCGCCAGGCGGCGCCCGCATCGACAGATTGAGTTCAACAAAGCTGATATGTCGTATACCAAGGTATGTTGATATACAAAATTTTAACATACAACTCATATATTACGAGTTACTAAACAGTTACGAGTATAGCTAGAGGTTTTCTGTAAAAATCATACCATTCATAAATTGATTAGACATTTTTATTCCATGCATTTTTATAGTAGTTAACGTAGGTAATATTGCAACCAACTCTCTATAAATTAGGAACGCGTTGGCACGAGGCTGGTGTGACAAAGTTTTAATAAGGCTTTCCCGGTGGCTTCGAGTTCGTAAACTACGTTAATTAAAAATACACGCAAGGATAAGTTGATGTATGTGACGCGGCAGTTCGTTGGTTATCGAGTAAATTTTATATTTTATTTTATTTATATTTGCCAACATGTTTTAGTACATTTTATAGCTATGTTTAACTTAGAAGTATTCAAAGTTATAAGTAAAGTTTTTAAAATGTATTTTTAGTAAGCTAGCTTTACTGAATGAGATGTATATAGATAACATAATTAAATTTATATTTAATATTTAATTATTCATATGATAGACTATGGTAACATAGTAAGTCTGCTTGTGCTTCGCCTTACAAATAGCATTGCTTTGCCCAGCTCTCTCGGTCACGTGACCTGAGCTACGCGGAGCGCGAGCGAAAGAGACACAGCTATGCACGCTCCAAGTTGCACGACAGAGACAGCGACAGCGAGCTGGAGAGCGCGGCCGCTAAGCGCAAGGGCAGCCGCGGGAAGCTCACGGTGAGCTCCCGCCACACGACATTGTACTGTGCGCCCTTTGTCGTAGAGTTGGTTTTTGTTTACTGTCCTTTGTCTCGGAAAGATCATTTTGAGTGCCAGCTAAATAAAATTGTACCTTGTAGTTTTGGTTGTAGAGTTGTTTTTTGTTTGTTTTTAGGGAAGAGCACGGTCAGTTCCTGCTTCGCAACATTGTACTTTGTGCAGTTAGATGTAGAGTAGATTTTGGGTTAGAATATCCTTAGAAAGTGAACTCCCGTCACACAAAATTGTACTTTATCTCAATAGACGTAGAGTTGGTTTTTGTTTACTGTGTCATTTGTTGGTGTTAGTGAAGTATTGGGGTCTATATTCTAATAAGTATATTTCTATCAGTATTTGTTGTGTATCAAGAAAATATTGTTTTCTATGTCATTGCATGTGATTATAATTTATTGTGCAAAAAGTATTAATGTACTTTTAAATAATCTTAATATTTATGTAACATTATAACTAAAATCTTTCCTATATTGCATGATACTAACATTTCTGTTTACATATAAATATATCCTATAAATTATATTGTAAAAAAACTTCCTCCTGTGGAACATGTTTTTTTTAAATCGGTTACCATAACAAACAACCATTTCCTCAGCATTAAGGGTAAATGAGTCAACTTTCTTATCTACATTAAGCTATGATAAGAATTTTGGTTGTTTTATAACACTAAGGAAGGTCGTGACGTGACGTCACACTGAACATACACTGTGATAGGCGTACGGTAGCTTATCTGTAATTACTTTCTATGGGATTAGATTATCTGTGCTAACGAGAGCCATACTGCTCAGTTTACTATGGAGATACATTTAAGTGCTACATTTCCTTTTAGTGACTAATAGCTAAGTACGGGATTTGGACATAAAGATTACCATGGAGGTAATGGTACTTTTGAGATTTTGATCCAATTTAATACAAAATAGGACCCTATCATTGTAAAAACTTAATCAAATTGTTTGTTTAGGTTTTTTCTTCTATAAGGGTTGTGTCAAATGAAACGCATTATCCCCTACAATGTTAGTTTTATATGATATTGTTTGTTGTACAGCAACGCAACTTGAAGCAGAAGTTTGCGGCGCTGCTGCGTCGGTTCCGCGTGCCCGAGGAGCTGGGGGAGCGCGGTGCGGCGCGGGACACGCACCACGCGCAACGGGATATAGACGAATTGTTCCAGGTTAGTGTAACATACCCTTAGGGAACACTACACGATTAGTGGTGCAGAGTTTTTTACCACAAAGATTGTAGGTTTTAAGCCGTAATCAAAGAGTTTGTAGATAATTGTATACTGGTGACGGTTTTTAATGTGTTCTGTAGATTGCGAATATTTTTTGTAAAGGGGGATTTTTTTCCTGATGTTGGTACTGGTTAGAGTTGCTAATAAAGAAATAAAATAGACATTTTACGGTAAATGTCAAGTGAGAAATATTTGAATATTTGATAGAGGGTTTCATATATAACAGTTTCTTAAATGATAAGACCAAGGTTAAACTACAAATTTTATTGAAATTTTGACATCTGTTTAAGCGACGATTCCAAAACGATTTTTTTATTTTTAGTCTTCGGCCGTTACACCATCTAATAATTATTTCTAAGCTACATTGAAAGTATTACAATTTCAGGAGCTGGAGTCCCTATCATGTGGCGAGGGTGAGGATTCCGGTCCTGATCAGATGGACACGATCAGCATCGGTTCCACTCCCAAGCCCTCGCTGCGGCCCTTCTTCAGCAGCTCCCGGTCTCTCGCCAACCAGGACCATCATAGACACTCTAACGGTAACCAACATAAGACATACACGTATGTTACGAGATAATCTGTCCCTGATATATGAGTAATCAAAAAAATATAGCCTATATCACTTGTAGATAAAAGAACTCCATATTGGTAAAAGATTTTTAAATTCGGTTCGCTACCTTTCGAGTTGTAAGTGAACAAACATCATTGGTAATGAAACATTCTATACAAAATAAATCGTATCAATAAAACGACTTCGATTGTTTTTTTTTTTAAATTATACAATGATTTTAAACTACAAATTCTTATTAATCTATTATAAAATAAATTCACAAGTAAGCTTACGTTTTAAGGGATGATGTACAAAAAAGGTAAGTTTAGTAAAGTGCTAATTTGCACATAAAAAATATAAAGTTTGACGCATAGCTATAGAAAATATATAATTGTTATATGAACGTGTAATAAACTGCCTGAGCATATACTGAAGAGTGCATTGTACCTAAGCTTTCATTATAATTTGCATAGTTAACAAAAACATAAGCATTGTAAGTTGGTATTGTGTAACAGTATATAATCGATAATATTATTTTTGTTTTCGTTATGTAACGCTGTGTGTATAGAATATAGTTTAACAGAGCGAGACGAGAGATGGGTTATAAGTTGGTCCTTCGAGTCTGATATAGAACAAGTTTACTAATTAAAACAATTTTAAATTTAAATGAGTTCCTTATATAAGTGTATTAAAACTACATATTCTTAAGATTTTATTTAGTATTTTTTGTCGATCCCACCCCTCTTTCGTCTCGCTCGCACATAACGTGTGCGGCGCATGCGCAGTGACGCGGCACGCCAGTCTCGCGTCGGCCGCCGAGCTGAGCACACCGCGCGAGAGACTGCTGGCCACGCTGCCGCTCACAGGTACACTATAGCACCCATGCCTCGACTGCATGCAACTATTAACAATTAAACGTGGCTCAATATTTAATAATGGGCCTCTATAATATAAATAATCTTTGACAAATCTCACTTTTCCATGTCATCATTTTCAAGGTTGCATCTTGTCGGTACGCTCTGAATCTCGCTTTTGTTTGTTTTATAAGTTCTCTTGTATGCTTTTTTGCTTTAAAGCATGTTTACTTAGCGCTTTAATTTTGTTTACTTGATACTCCAATATCGCGTGATGTCATGTTTTCTTCTACAACCTGCAGCTATCACGATCTTTTTTTCAGTCTATCAATCGAATACCCAAACTATCTTTCTTTCATTTATTTTCTGGGCTATCAATTTATGATATATGTCAAACACCACAGCATAACAAAAATATTAAAAAAATTACCAGTACATCTGAAATACCGATAAAAAAGTTGTAGCTACATTTACCTAAAAAGCTCATAGTAACGAAGTTGAATACTATCATGTCTAGATTTAATGTCTGGTTAATAAGCCACGAAAATTAGAAAAAAATCTAAAGTGAATGTCACGTAGAAAACATTAAAGTGTCACGATCGAGTCATATAAAGGTCCGTGGTCTCTGCCAACCCCTTTAAGTTGTTATTGTTAACGTAAATGACGATATATTCTTAAGTTTTTCTGATTGTAACCTTAAGTTAGTGTTGCTCATGGATAATTAAAGTTATTGAAGTATTAAGTTTAGATTTTTCTCTATTATTTTGTGTCTTTTGTAATGGTTACTTTCTATATAATTTTTAATTAGTAAATGTTAAGATCTATTATATTATTTTTAAGAATACGTATGTCCTTGTATTGTTGCACTTAATGTATGTCTCGTATGTAGATCTTTTGATTTTTTTTCAGTGTAATAAATCTTCTAAGTAGGTTATCAATTGACCTACGCTCCGCGTCGTTGGCAAATTTTATCTGACGTCATTTGCCAGTACATTAGAAATGTATTTGCAACTCTTATTTCCTAATGAGAAAAAATATAAAAAATATGTAAAACTTTCACCGACATGATCAAGAGCAAACTTACTGAGGAATGAAGGAACCTCAAGATAAAACGTAT
>JAOCNA010000009.1:5851478-5861651 GCA_026546675.1 Papilio helenus | reverse complement strand
GCAGCGGGTCTTCACATCGTGTACAGCAAAGGTCTTCAGTTCTCATCGTGTACAGCAAAAAGTCTTCAGTTCACATCGTGTACAGCAGCGGGTCTTCACTTCGCATCGTGTACAGCAAAGGGTCTTCAGTTCCCATCGTGTACATCAAAAGGTCTTCAGTTCACATCGTGTACAGCAGCGGGTCTTCACTTCGCATCGTGTACAGCAGCGGGTCTTCACTTCACATCGTGTACAGCAGCGGGTTTACAACACTTTACATTGTTTACAACTTAAAGCAGCCAGTTTACCTCTCACAATTTTCTATATTCTGCAACAACTTAAAGCATGTAACAAGAAAAAAAAGAATAGTGGTATTTTATGATAGGTTATACCTGTAAAAAATTTTGTTTACTGTTTCATACGATGTCATGTGAACTAGTAATGAACAGACTTAATGAATAAAAAATGTTGTTATTCTCTAATAGTCTGTTCACTTATTTCCTTCACAAAAAAAAACTAATAAGCTAATAACAAATATTCGTCGCTGTACTTTAATTTAATTGAAATACTAGAATGCTATAATCTGTGTATTCTTCAGAATATGTGCATAAATTTACATAAAGTTATGATTAAAACTTTACATAACAGCAATTTAGAAGACATATACGTGCATAACGCTTATTATATTTACATAGATCATAGTGATTATGTAGTAATACTAGACTAGGTTTTTTAATTTTTGTAATAATACAATAAGGTACACTTTCTGTTATATCTGCTATTTTTAAGATTGATTTACATGGTGACACATTGAAAGAAATAAAACGTAATAGCGTAAAAATCCAGTTTATCGGTATGACATGCTCTTGCATAACTTGCCAGACAATGCAGACTGGCAAACGGTATTGGCATAATTATCATCGTTTACTTAATGTTAATGACTTATTAACATTTTGTTCCACCTGACAATAGTACTTATTATGTAACATTTGCGCAAATTATGTATTTATTTTAAAAAAATATATGACTAAGAAAACGATCGTCCACGGTCACCGTCCGATATATATCGAAGGATGGTTGTTGTAACGAGTCTACTAGTCTGTATCCTACTTAGAAACTTATTGATAGTCATCTGATATGCTTTGCATTGTACGAAGGTTTATGATCAGCTGTGGACTTCTATAATATGGATTCTTACTATATTATGGTGGTAATGTTTCCTTTAATTACAGGACCGCGACGGAGCACCGCCGACGCCGCCAATAAATTAATTTCGACAGACATAACTTTAAAAAAAGTTTTAAAAACTAATTCCAATATATATATATACTAGCTGTGAAACCCGGCAAGCGTTGCAATGCAATGTAATATATTAAATAAAATCAAAATATCAACACGTAATTAAAAACTATTTTTGGAGCCAGAGACACTGGCGTCCTCGGTTCTGTTGAATTTTTATCACAATCTTAATCTATAGTTTAGGAATGTATAGAAGACTTATACATTGATTTTTATTTATATAGCAATAAGTATGGTGAAACCCGGTCATGTAAGTATGAACATCTTGGTGATAACTTGTCGGTAAGATCAGTGTAGTGATAGTAAAGCTGATTATAAACAAATACTAGTTGTTTATTCACAACATAGTTCTTTATCAAAATGTATAGAATCTATCTCAAATTAGTATGTATTGATGTTATTTAAATGAATACAACTATATCTTATATCAGTTGAATAAACTGATGTTTTAACGAATGTAAACAAAATTGACTCTCCTAATGTCACAAATTATATAAATATCTTACAAATTATAAGTGTTAAAGTTCTTCAACCATTCCATAATTGTTATATTTATGTTTTTCTTATAGGGGTTTTTGTTTTTCCCGTGTCTTTTACAACTCGAATCTCTTCATAATTTTATTATCTTTATATTGTTTCTACCTTTCTTATTTCAACATTGGTGCTATAATTTAATTGAAATTAAAATGTTTGTTTTGTTTATAAGAGTTGGTCACAAAACCCTTTATATTTCGAAAAATTAATATCTATACATCTCCACTATCACTTTGTAATTGGTACAATTTTGCTTGCCTTATTTTTAATTACTTTAATAATTGGTATTTAACAAAAATTGGACACACCTACTTAGGTAGTTTTCGTTCTGACATCACTTGTGATACTTAGATTTAGTTTTTTTTTCTTTTCGGGTTGGGTTTAAAAGATTTATTTATGCTTTCTTTCCACGCGACGTAGCATTGACAAACACCATTCGAGATTTGTATTAATTATGTGCAATTAAATAAATGTATGTAAATTTTACATTGTTTTATTTTTTTTATGACTACCCTCATAATTTTTTTCAACAGCCGTAGTAAACTGCACTAATCAACTCTTAGGGTGAATGAAGACTTTAGATATGTTTTCAGTCAATACTTTAAGTCTGATTATGTTTGAAACTTAGAACTTTAACTTAAGTTACATTTAACAAAGGTTCCAACTACCGAACACAAACATTTGTCACAAAATAACGGTCGCAAATAATTAAATTTGGACTTACTCTATTTTACTCACCCTGACAAATAAGCATACATATGTTCCAGCCGTAGAAATAAATGACAAGAAATATTAGCCAAATGATACGATGTAATCCTACTATGGTAAAATTTATTGGTCAATTGCAAACGTTTTGTTTGTAAGGGTACATTATTTTAGATTTTATTTACGCGTCAAATAATAACTTCAAAATGCTTTTTGAATAAACTGTCCACATACTAAAAATACAGATTCAGATGATGTAGATTTGAACAATAACCCTCATTTAAAGTGGGCGTTTCCTGTTAAGAAATTTCCATTGGGCCATTCGAATCTATAGAATCAAATGACCCAACGGGAAACACTCTTTATAGGTACAGGTAAATAAGTATTTAAAACAGTACCCAAAAATACCTGTGATATGTTAAAGTTTAGATTTTTAATTAAACGGTTTGTGTATTTAAAATTATTATTAAATGCATGATTTAGAGTAAGTATGAATACTGAAAAAAAAACATACAAAATATAACCCAAGTTAGATCCTAACCACTTTACTATCTGTGACAAACATATAGATTTTTTTTTATTTAGTCTTTAAATCGTTTATAAAATATGAAGTTGATAAAAAAATCGTAGAAAAATAAATTACATTTTTTTACCTTATTCAATTCACTCTAACATTAATTTTATTCAATTGAATTTAGAGGTGATTGTAATATGAAATAGCTTAACACAAAAAGTAAGATAATAGACTTAACAAACAAAGGAATTATCAAAAATTCAATAAAAAAAACTCCTATAGTTTATCTGGTGTCGGCCACCGATTACTTTCGAGCTGATACTTCCTTCATCGCTTCTTCAAGGTGAGTAATTTGTATTCAACAACATTAATATTTAAATTACATTATTAAGACCCAATAGGATCTTTGTAACTTCTAGTTTAAAAATTGAGCTCAGTCTTGAATAATCCATTTATTTACAAAGGTAAATGATGCCTTTTCTATTCAAACCTGACTTGTAAAGGATTACTGTTCAACATGTGTAAATTTTTTTAAACAAAAAATATGTACGTATGTAGCAGTTCACATTTATCCTAAACTTAAACTTATAAAATAATATAAATCCGCCTCACTAACAACTTATTCATTTATTGTACACCAAATTTTCAAAGTCTTTGAACTTTTGTTTAAGTGACCACAGTAAGACCCGCTACAAACGGCTGCTGCCAGTTTTAGCTGAAGAGTCGAACTGTTCAGTAACAACTGTGCGTGTGTAGGCAAAACTTTAACTGTTCAGTTCCACTGTTAGTTAAAATTATGCCTACACACTCAATTCCAACTGACAGTTCGACTCTTCAGTTACAATTGAATGTTTGTAGCGATCTTAAGTGGTCAAGTTTACAATCATGATTCTTGTATTCTGTCCACTTCACTTTTAACCTTTTTAAGTAGGCTACATATCTTTTTGTATTTACCCGTTGAGTTCGGTAAGTTCTCAAAGTTTATGACATCACACATGTCTTTGGCGAACTTATCGTCACTTGGAAGTTTAAGGTACGGGGACACGACATTCAAAACTGGTGTACCCAAAAATGTCGATTTGACAATACCAGTCTTTGACGTTGACTGGCTAGTTTTAGTTGGTTCAGATTCTATATTAGTTTCACTAGTAAAAATACCAGTTTTTGACTGACCGGTTTTTGATGTTTCAGAATCTATGTTATTTTCACTAATAACAATACCAGTCTTTGATATTGACGGATCTGTGGTAAATATTTCAGACTCTATGTTAGTAGGTTCACTATTTGTACTTACTTGTTCACTAACAATGGAAGTTTCTGGTTCTATTATGGATTTGTTTGCATTTTCGTCGCATTTCTCTTCTATTTTATTTAATTCTGTTGTTTCAAGTTCATCGACAACTTCCTCGTTATCTTTTTCTTCAACAGTTTCACTTATAGATTCGTTGGAATTACCTTTCTTCGGACTTGGTTCTTTAAGAGCATCCAATAGTTTTTTCTTCTTATCTTCTAAATCAATTAACGTTGGGCTTTTATTGCCGCTGTCGTTCTGTGAAAAATCCTGAAAAGAGCCGGCCAGCCATACTAAATTCTAAGCGGAAAATGGTTAAATAGCAAAGGACTAAAAATATAACTGTGTAACTATGATCACTAATATACAGGATTCAGTGTGTTAATAAATACGATACAAATTTGCATTATGTTTATCGTCATATAATGTTGAGTTTATAGTAGTGACATCAAAACAAATGTTCTATTTTCCATGAATCCATAGCTAAATTATTAATACTAGCCATTATAATTCGATGGCTCCTATGTAAACAATCTTATGTTTGAAACTCAAATTTTCTAGACAATTATTTAACAATGAACACAAATAAATACAACATATCATTAGATTTTAGTAATTTTAGTTCTACAGATTTAACTTTACTTCTTCTTTCACCTTCCACTTCCACTTACAATAAATTATACTACAACCTTAAATTAAAAATAATCATAAAATGTATGTAAAAAACAAGACCACCATAAGTTATTGCAGCTCAAAGATTTAGCTACAATATTTACCGGGTCATGAAAATTAAATAGTTCTTATTTCTCTTAAGAGGATTTATTTGTAGCATAAATTCTGGCTAGAAACTGTCAGTTGCATTTCTCTGCCAATTTCTGTCAATGTCTGACAGAATTATTTTACTCGTATCGTGTCATTATCTAAATTTATGTTGTTTTAAGACACAAATGTAAAATCATTAAAATGTGCGACAATAGAGAAAGATGCGAGCCATGTCGCACGATCAATTTGGCGAAGCACATAAACCAACCAAAGCCAGATATGCAGATATACGACAAATGCACTCCTCAGAAGAAGATAGAATGCGGTCGCGTTACAGGTATCACTTCGTCTCCTATGATGCCCTGGTATAAACATGATATAGCCGTCATCCATTAAACTAAAAAAAAGAAATTTATTTTTCTACGTTACCTAGGTAACTTATACAAAGATTCTTGGATAACTGCTTGCCTGTTATTAAGTATCTAACAAAAATCTTTGCTCGAGACAAAATACTTGTGATTTAATATAATCAAAAACCATAGAACTAAGTAAGCTCATCAGACCAGAAATGGTTCATCGTCTATCCATCAAATACTATCCTTTTTACGCCAAAATGCACAACATCATCTACAATTTGTTGCTTTTTTGTTACTGTCTGTTTACCGGACTTCGTATGTAACAGTGTCTAAAGTTTATCACAGTCGATGTCTGATGTCCTGGTACAAAAGGTGTCTATTTTGATCGGACAAAGAATCGTCTTACCCATCTTCATTCAGTTAACGGTCTATTTGAAAATAATTTTCATACTTGGTTCAGGTCAATACCGTTACATTGAAAGTGTTAGCAAATATATACGTAAGGCATACGTTTCCATACCGCCCACCGTCTGCTCTGCTCTAGAGGATTAAATACCTATACTTTTACTTATGCTACAGCTATATGCCCGTCCTTGTCACTTACGTAAAGCACCTTACAGAATTTTACAACAGTGCCTCTTGAAGACATGTTATCCTGGTGCTTATTACAAATAATGTAATGCTGCTTGCCCAATTGTCTTTTATTATATTGGTCTTTCATCTATATGTCACTTGTTGGAAGGAAGTTTAAATATCTAGTAGGCAATGGTTGAAATCGCCATATTAATAATTATTTTATATGCTAAACAACTAATTAAAGTATTTTTTTAACATTATAAATAAATGCCGTACCGAAATCAATTTAAAAATAAACTTGTTCTAATTGTAAGACGTTGATTTATTATTCTTTATGTTTTGTTTAATGAAAAATCCTAACGTGCACTAGTTTTTTTCATGCATATGTATGCATAATATTAATAGTTCATAATAATTGTAAAACTTTAATTTTTCAGAACTTCCCATTCATCCAACTTGTATAAAAATATGCACCAAGGAATTGCAGTTAAAAAGTGCTAAGATACCACCTAAAGTGACTGCACCCTACGCTCACGGCAAGTTTATGTACCTAGTCAAAGTAAGTAACGATGTAATTAATCTTTTGTTCAATATATTAATAGCGATTAACCTCCTTTTAACTTATAATTTATTGGTATCTTGTGTAGAGAATTGGGGGGTGCGGTATACTCATTATTTTACTCTCTCTCCCCAGGCTGGTATCCTAGTAGGGACTGCTTATTTCACTTACTCTCAAGGAGTGTGGGGCGACCAGAATGACTCCACGGAATGTTTACGTCGCTGGCAAGAATACATGCGCAGCATAAATACGAGAAAGCCGCCCTTATTTGACAAGTGTGGCCGTGTTGTTGTAAGTGTGCTCGAACTTATGATATCCAATGAACGTCCAATATGATTCCTCCATTTTATGCAACCCTGGTAACAATGTTTACGTCATCAGCGAATTTATTCACTGGTCTACAAACAAATAAATTCAAATTGACTGTCGCAGAAGTAAAGATGTGTTCACCGAGGGCTTGGCGCCTACCTAAGTTAAGGGTGACTAGGCCTTAACCATGCTAAACTAAATTTGTATTGTCTGTGATTTCTTATTTTCAAATAAGAATTCGGAATTAGTATCAGATGAAATTGAAATTTATTTTCGCGTTACATGACTTACGTTTTCTCGTATTGTGCCTTATTAAAATAACTTTTAAATGAATTATGAATTTAATCATAAATCAGTTACAACTTAATTTATAACAAACGTTTCGAAAAAAGAGTGAAGTAACATCTAGATATTTATGCTATCCTAGTTGAAGCGGTCTCTCACTGAGGCATGCGACATCGCAAACCTGCTAGCTCTCTCGGTTCGCAAAATCACCCGCTTCCTACGATAGGCAACACGCCACTGAATTCTACCGCCGAGCATTAAACCGACTTTCTGTGCCAATTAAATTAATAGATCTGCTATGAACTCCTAGTACACGCTACGGAGAAGTACGACCCGTACGAATTTCACACTCATTAAATAAATTGATTAGAACATAATGTCCATCACCTTTGTTTTTCTGGTACTTGAAATTTAACGTTCTTATTTGGAAAAGGGATAAATCCGTTTTAAGTATTCATGAATTATCCATAATAAAATCCTTTTTTTACAGAAAAAAGAAAACAATGAAAGCTTGTTGGCACCTTTATACTCAATTTACAAGAGTTTCGTAACCACGTGCTTTTCGGGTATGTACCATAGAATACATTTTTTCGATCGACAAAATAACCTTTAAATAAACAAATAAAAATAACCTTTTCACCTTTTAAATACACATTTGGCTTTATAAACTTCACTTCAGCGACGTTTAACCTATCAGTATTATCCCTTTTAAATACATATATTCAAGTGTAAAATCACATATTTGAAGACGAAATTATATGGACTCTATGGTGCATTCAAAATTGAAATTCGATATTTTTAGTACAATTCTTAGGAATGTAACAATTTGATTTTTTTTTTTAAAGGCATCGTTAAAATACCAGTACATATAAAATGTGCGTACTTGGACTATCTGAAGGCGTTGGAGAGGAAGGAAGCTGAACTGGCAAAGGAAAGAAAATTACGGAAAGAAAGAGGATAAATCTGATGTGATGTTTTATTTCTTTTTATTGCAACATTGTTTATAATAACGTTTTTTACATTGCAACTCTGTTTGATAATAAAGTTTTGTCTTTGAAATCTATGCAATGATTGGTAATGGCCTATGGGCGCCTGGTAATTGTCTACCGGACGTGAAGGAACAGAAACAACTTGTAGAAAACGATTTTACGTACGAATAAAATTTTCTGAAGTTTGAGCAATTTAAAAGCCTTCATAATAGTTTTTACTATTAATAAATTTTAATTAGGTATAACATGTACCGCCTAAAAAGTGTCCAACAATCGAAAACAATTAATAAAAAAAATACCCAAATCTAGTCTCTAAAAAGTTTCTCCGGACTCTATGACTTTTCTTTTGTTTTTTGCCTTTGTCATCTCTATCCTTGAATTATTTCAATACCTTTGCTGCCTTTGCCTCTCCGCGGCTTGCATCTCGAAAAATGCTGGATTATCTTCCGGTGCTCCTCCAGATAACATGTGTTCTAAATGTCTGATGTAACATATCGCTATCCTGTAAAAAAATCAAAATGTAGATTAGACTACTAATTTCCAATAAGAAAGTTAATTCAAACCGACAACTCTACTAATATTATTGTTAAAAATTGTATTATTAAACAATGGATTCACTTTAATAAAAATAACTACAACTAAGTCTTACCTTAGACATTCGATTTTTGAATATTTCTTTTTGGAAGGCTTTGTAACTGGCAGCTTAGAGCGCAGCAAGTCGAAAGCGCGGTTCATGTCACGCATGCGCGTTCGCTCCCTATCGCATGCTGTTTTCTTATATTCTGAAAAAATGTTAATTTCCCGGTAAATACATATTTAATAGAACTGATGGTTTAATTTTATAGTTTGCTTCTTGAACGCTGAATAAACTATGGGTTCATTATTAAATCAATACAAAAAACATTTTGATGTTTTAAGTATTGTCGTTAGTACCTTTCTCCATTTGTAATGCTCTCTCTTTCCAATTGGTGACGTCAGACTGGTGGTCGTCATACTTGCTGTTGTCCTGGGACTCGTGCGAGAAGTCCAGCGACGACTCGGAGTTGGCTGCGTCCTGTGCTACCGTCGCGTCTCTGTAGCCCTCGTACTCATTATAACGGAAACCTGGAAAAATTAAAAATTACTTTAATTAAAACAAAAGAAAAGAACCTACGAATTAAGTACTCGTTTTTTCTTTATATCAATTAAAAACATACGTTTTAAAATGAATATACAAACATACCTTCTTGTGGTAACGACTCCAACTCATGAGGTCTGAAATAAGTGACTCTCCTCGGCTCCGTATATTCATCTAAAACGTAAGATCGGTGATGTGATATCGTCTTGTCGTATTTCTTATGTGAGAATGTGAATTCTTCACGTGGCCTGTCATCTGGACGTCCTATTTCTAGAATAATCCGATCCTTTTCTCTTTTCTCTTCATCGTCGCCTTTTACTATTGTGTAATTTGCTACTAAAGGTATTGGTGATTCTTCAAATGTTTGACTGTACATTTTCCCTTTAAAATTAAAGTACTAAACCACTTTTGAAGAAGATATTTTTATTATTCACAATATTTATGTCCTGTTTCGTGTCTACACTGCCTGTGGCTGGTAAGGACTGTGTCATCCACATTTCAGTGCTATTGTCATGCATATTGGATCAAAGTTGTGTACACAAGTGTTACTGTATAGATTTCATTTTGAATGAGGTTCTCCTTTTTGTCTCAACGGCGACGTTTTCGTATCTATTGTTTTTTTTGTCATGCGTACTTTTATTAAATTTAATGTTACAAAATAAACAATATTGCTCAAAACATAATAAATTGTTCGTAACCTAGGACTTAATTTACTAAAGATTGTAACGAAAATCCCTTACAAACTTACCGGGTACTATTTAATGCCGTTTGGGTTTATACAATCCTAGTCCAATACGATATGATTTATAAACATTATGTCATGGAGCTGGGGATGATGTTCTGAGCAGCAGTACGGCCACCTCTCCAGTCCTTGGCGGAGGGAGCGTCGACGACCTTC
>JAOCNA010000009.1:5803369-5817994 GCA_026546675.1 Papilio helenus | reverse complement strand
AGATCGGGCTTTTTCATTCATCTAAAACATTTATAACCAAATTCGCATTTTTAGAGTGGCAACATTCATATTCGTAGAACGTTTGGTTTTTTTATTTTACTTTATACGAATTGAGTTTTGCTCTCTATTTTTATGAATTTGTCAGCTTAATTAAACATTCGATAATTCATAAATTGCCTTAAACGAGTTGATTTCTGTATTTGATCCATACGACACTGTGATATAAATAACGAAAAGCCTTGTCATGTAATAAACGCACAATACCAATACCATTGTATTAAAATAAATTGAATCTTCTTATATGGTTAATAACTATATAAGTAAGTTTACATACCTATAAGATACAAACATATTTTCATTAACCATTGGCTTCTACTGAGGTTTTTTTATACGGGACGTCTTTGTACTTAGTTATTACTCCATTGACTTTGTTAAAACATATCCCTCTCTATCTCTTTGATTAAACAGAGACAACAATATGTTTATGAGTGTTACGTCGATGCAGTTTGACGGTAATATGTGCGTATTACATGACAAATGGCGCCCAATTTTAAATGTACAATGATATGTCAATGTTGAATCTTTCATATGAATAATATTCTAAATAATTGAGGTTGTAATTAATTTTTACACGGTCGCTTATACGCTAAATATAGTTTTAGTTTAAGCGCACGAATTTATAATCTCTAATCTCTGTTTTGTGTAAGTTGGCAGTGTGAGAGAGAAACACAGGGAGTGTATATTTTCATAATGTTGGTAGACTAATTACACTTTTGCCTAAAACTTCGTGAATGTACACAATGTGATACACGATTTATGTATTTAATAAATAATTGATTTGTCATTATCATGTTTTATTTTAATTAATTTTTTAACCTATGATAGCTCCTTTAATCTTCATTTCACTTCAATTGTTTATCCCAATTGCATGTAAATTTAATTTTTTATAATAAAATTATAACTACGACTACAAAATAACTAGAATTTAATAACTTGTGTTGAAGTGTAAAGTAGTAATGTTTCCCTTATAAAATATTTCTGTCATAATGAAGCTTTGATAAATGTTTTGTTTGCTAATTCCCACCTTTCAATAAACTTTCTTAGCTTTCTGAACAAAAGCAATTAAAACAGTAATTTGAGCGAACTATTTGAAGTTTGACTATACAGCGTGTTTTGAAATCTTTAATTTCTACGAAACGTACAACGTAACGTTGTAACTGTGTGTATTTTAACAGCCTGTATACATAGCACCGCAGATATATTAAGAATTCCATTGGAATTTTACCCTCAATCCTTCACAACAATGGCAGTAAATAGTATCGAATTATTCTTCGGTCGACCAAAAAGGGTTTTAAAAGCCTTAGGCATATGGCTTACGCCTGCAAGACCTATGTTTCTATATTCATTTTACACAGCATTAATAATGCTTACCCAATACGCGTTTATACTTTTTGAATTTATTTATATAGCTGGTGTTTGGGGCGATATAGAGGCGATGTCCGAGGCATCATATCTGCTTTTCACGCAAGCATCAGTCTGTTACAAAGTAACAGTTTTTGTTTTTAATAAAAAGAATTTAAATGTTCTAATGGCGTTTATGGACATGCATATCTTCACACCACAAACGGAAGAACAAGAGAAGTAAGTATCAAATAAAAACGTAACGTATTTCTTTTTCCATATTAATTTTATGAAAAGATATATTGATATTTGATAATTTACTTTCATCAAAAGTAATCTTAGCATTTTATAAATTATTCATTCAACTTTGTTTTTAAAATTTAGAATCTTGTATAACGTTTAGGTGTTCATAGCCAAAAAATATATAAAAAAATACAAAAGGTAGTGTATTTAATGAACGCGTTTACTTCAGGATCCTGATTAAACTGTCAGATCAGATTAAGAGTCTGTGCATGTTCTTCTTGACCAGCGCTTTGACGACCTGTACGCTGTGGGCACTAATGCCACTCCTTGATGGTACTGGGGACAGGTTTTTCCCATTTAGGATATGGTAATTATACAAAAAATACATTGTAATTCATATTTCAACTTTTAATATTAAATTAGGTCTTTAAAAAAGCACTCTTGAATGTACATTTCTCGAGGGTAACACATGATACTCAGATCTATGGCAGGTTTTTTACTTTTAAAGTTTGTCTTTGAAAATGTTTTTTTTTTGTTTGAATACATAAATTGCGATTGTGTTAGATTAGACTGCAATATTGCAAAAAGACTTATGTATTCTAAATCAATTATCTCTGTTAACTTCGTTTAAAAACAATGACACACTGATAGGTTAAAAAAAAACTAAAGGATACATAAAACATTTTAAGGATGCCTTTTGGACCGGAGAAGACACCTCAATTTGAAATAGGCTACGTGTACCAGATGGGTAGCATCTACATCAGCGCCTCGTTGTTCTTTGCGGTTGACAGCGTCACCCTCGGGATGATCATGTTCGGCTGCGCACAACTCGAAATTATCATTAATAAATTACAGAAGGTTGACCGTTTTCTAATTATACTTAACTATAATTAATACTATTCCGATTAATTTCCCTTAATACCACAAATAATGTTTAAAATTAAATTAATTCAGATGCAATCAGTTCCATTATCTTCAAAGTTAACGGACGAGCAACGAACCATGAGAATTTCGAACAATAACAAATTATTTGTCGAGTGCATTGACCAACACCAAACAGTTATTAGGTAAATAACTTTCAAGATCATCATCAGCAGCAACCAAAACAATATTACACTATTCCACGAGCTTTATAAAATTGTTTTACGATCTTGTTTGCAGATTCATTGAAATTGTGGAAAACACATACCACGCTAATATATTTTTCCAATTAAGTGGTACGGTAGCTATCATCTGCATTATTGGATTACGTATTACTATGGTTTGTAAAAACTTCTGTCAATATCGCAACACAAAATAATGTAAAGGCTTCTTAGCAAATAACCTTTTTATATAGAGTTTTGCTTTGGAACTGTAAGTAAATTTTTAAATATTGTTCATTAATTTTAATAGTCGGAGCCAAGCAGTATTCAGTTCTACTCGATGTTGATTTATATGGTGACCATGCTGTCGCAGCTACTCCTGTACTGTTGGTGTGGGAGCGAGCTAACTACAAGGGTAATTACACTGATATCATATCTTCGTTCAGTTAAAAAGACACAACACCTCGAAGTGATTAGGGCTTCATTACATTGTGCAAACAAAATTCACAAAGTTAACGATAAATCCCTGGCAATCTAAGCAATCTCGGGTGAATAAAACCAATATCACTTACATTACTTTCAGAGTCAAGAATTAAGAGATTCTTTATATCAAAGTCCCTGGTACGAACAGGACAAACATTTCAAAAAGTCACTCTTGATTACAATGGAATGTATGAAGAAACCTATCGTATTCAAGGCTGGTCATTATATCCCGCTATCTAGGCCCACATTTGTATCGGTTGGTATTTATTGACTAATAAATGAAATTAGGGAATAAGATGCAAGTTTACTCACAACAATAGTTAACTCTCTTTCTTGGCTTTGTAAATTATTAAATTGGTATCTTTTCAGATTCTACGATCATCTTACTCATTTTTCGCTGTTTTAAATCAGACGCGCAATTAAAGAATATGTGTTTTCATTAAATAAAGAAGTATCCGGGATCTCTAAGGAACGCACCGGGACCCTATAGGTGTAGTAGACTAGATCTAGATAAATAATAAAGCTTGGCTTAGTTATATTTGGTTTTATTTAATTCCTACGATTTAAGACTTAATAACATGCTATGAAAGCGCAATTTCCCTTCTCTTTCAAATACAATATTTTAAATGATAAGTTTTTATTTTGATTCGACTATAAAAAAATTTTGAAAATATACGTGGATCTGATATGTAAACTTACTTTATGTCGAGTGAAATCGATTCGATGTTCTGTGTCATCAATATGATGTGTCAAGTGTCAAAATCAGCTTACGTCAGTAAATGAAATGTCAAGATGATAGCGGAGGACAAGAGTAATTTCTGATAAACAATTTTAGCGAATTTATAAAAAGGTGCCTTTGTAAAGCGATGTCTTTACCCCGTTAAAATGGACAAAAATAACACCGACTTCACCTTGCCGCCGGCACGAGGCTTATGTTTCGATCGGAATGATTTCATCAAGGTATTACTCATTTATGATTAAAAAGTACCATTACAACTTAACTATTTGTATATCTTGTATAATATGTGTTGAAAATTGTTGCAGACGAATTTTTCCGTTGATACATTTCTTACGGATCATCAAAATGTTGCTTCCTTGGAGAAAATGCGTGATGACCTAGGCGTGTATCTCAAAGTGTTAAGGCTGGCTATGATAGAGTTAATTAATAAAGATTACGCTAACTTCGTTAATCTATGTGCTACGTTGATCGGTTTTGATAAAGCAATAGTAAAAATTCAAGTGCCATTGGAGCAGCTAAATGAAGAAGTTGTTGTAAGTTGCAATATAAGTTTTATTATCCAATAAAATTAAATCGTGGGATGCATATACACTTTGTTTTCTCTTATCTTAAACTAGATAACAAAATATAGTAACTATTTAATCTTTCTTTTAGAGTGTAAAACAATGTTTGGAAGATGCAATGAAAGAGTTGTCAATTTGGCTAAACCAGAGACACAGCCTACTGAAGAAGAAACAACTTCTCAAACACTACAGCCAGACTGTAAACAGTTTAAAAACATTGGAGACTATATTTAGAGACATTGCTGATAAGAATAAATTTGAGCAAATAATTATAGCGGAACGCACTGCCTTATTATACAATCAATTAAAATTTACATTCACTAAATGTGAAAACTTATTGAGTTCTGAGCAGAAAGAACTATACAATGATATTGGTGGAAAATTAATTCAAGCTCTAAATACATTGCTGTTTTATTTTTGGAACGAAAATGATGAAAATAATCTTCTAAAAACGTTAATAATTTTGACAACATTAGATCGTATAAAAGAAACTGAGTTATTAATACGAAAGCAAGCTATTGCCCCCTTATTACAGGATATTATTAATGAACCAGCTTTACAGAGAAGTAAGAATGGTTTACAAGGCATTTATACAAAAATATTAGCATTATTGGATACAAAACTAAAATTGTTTCTAACGGTTATGCAACATTCCACTTTAACATTTCTCTCTAAGAAATATAGATTTTTAGTTAATTGTTTTTGGTGCGAAGTGGAGAGTAGAATAGAAGTGAATTTAGCGTCTATATTTGCACCGGGGAACCCACAATTATTTTATAAGAGATACAGTGAAAGTATACAGTTTGTTCGAAAGCTGGAAGAATATTGTGTTGCTGAAGGAACTGTGCAAATGCTGCATGATACAATAGAATACAAGAGTTTTCAAAAGAGATGGAATTTGCCAGTTTATTTCCAAATAAGATTTCAGGAAATTGCAGGTAAAACCTTTACATTTTCAGCTTAATTTTGGTTGTCCATTTGTTGACCTCAAATAAGCTTATTTCTCTTTATAGGTGGTTTTGAGTCATCGTTGAAAAAGAGTCCAACAGTTGATAACAAAGATGGGTTTATTCATAAAGAAACATTAAAATGTTGGGTCAGTCTGCACAATTCTTGGTCTGATGGTATTTATATAGAAGCATTGGCACATAAATTCTGGAAGCTATCTTTGCAATTGCTGGCCAGATATGCATCATGGACGACTAGTGTTTGTTCACAGGTTGGTAAATTTTCTATTTTGAGATATTAATGAACTTAGATAGTTTTCCTTAGTTATCTTTCTGGTGCTAGTTCTAGTTCCACTAGCGCCTTGGGCGAGATTTCTACAGCACCTTTTTGACCATGATTAGGGGGTGGTAGTAAAGTCGGCACTAAGGGTTGCATGATAAATAATTCTTATTGCTACCTTCCCTAAATAACTTAAAGTCTGTATTCACAGTAAATAATGTTATTGTTTCAGCAGGATTCCATACGAAAGTTGGAAACAACTGGCATTAACAACACATTGATAGATAACAGCTTAAACATCTATATTGACACTCAAACATTGTTAAAGAAATTACCAGACTTTCTATTACATGTTGAAAACAAAATATCAATTGATAAAAGTAAACATCTACTTAGAGAAAGCTTAAATTCTTCTATAGAAATCTTACAACTGACTGAAATTAAAATAAGAGATTGCATTGTGAATGAATTGTTCGATTATTGCAATATTCAATTGAAACAAGTTAGTGACATACCAAGGCTCTATAGGAAAACTAACCGCAGTATACCTACAAAGCCCTGCACTTATATTGATGTGGTTACAAATTCTCTTAGAGAATTTAATGAGGGTGCAATAAATAAAATAGATAATTCGTTTTTAATAGGACTTTATGAAGCTTTATTTAATATTATGACAGTTTCGTAAGTATTTATCATTGTTTTTATTGTAATTTTCACATTCATTACCATATGAAAGATGCCAGTTGAAAATCCGTTATCTCTGCTTATCCCTGTAACAGGTTTGACAGTTTATATTATTAATTCTGATGTATAGAGTCATGTAAGTTTACGTTCTTATATTGCTCTAGTTTTATAAAACTTCTACTAGACTGTGTGATCATCTTTTAACTTTATGATTTCAGGTATTATAAATATGTGGAAGATGTTTTAACCTCAGTACAGAAGACCGAAGAGTCATTGCGAAGACTGAAACAGATCCGTGACATGTCCTCACAGCAGAATATTGAGAGCACCGGTATTACTGACGGCGATAAAATACGTCTGCAACTGAATGTAGATGTGTTAGCATACACGAAGCTGGCACAATCCCTATCCGTTGAAGTACACAAGGTACAAAAGTTCAACGAACTTTCATCTACAATCACTGAAGCTGTAAAAAATATAGAAATTAAATGATATCCCAGTTATTCACATTATTTATTTACTCTCCTGGCAACTATATGACCATGTATGGATAGAGGTAAACATAATTTTTGTCTCTGTTGATTTTTATTTATTGTCTGTATTATTTTTAAGGTTGTAAGGTTAGTTAATGAAAATCAGAACATTTTATAACATAAACATTGTATTTGATCGGCCGAATAAAAATTGTATGATTTGAAAAAATAGAAACCATTCATTCACTTATCACTTAAAGTAAACAAAATATATAACTAATGCTATTTGTGAACAAAATATTTCAAGATAGTGTTCGGTTTTGCTTTGTTCATGGTTCTAGGACTACTTCTAGGCAACTCTGAATTGGATGGATTCTTCCACATTGCCTTAAGCTCTTGCTGCATCTCATCAGGTAAGGCATTGAACACTTCTTTATCAACGTAACTTGGGCAATCATCACAATTACCAGCATCGGAAACATCTTTCATTGTGTCTGTATCTGAAGTTTCTTTAGCAGGACTTGCCCTCGGAGTGAGAGATCGGTCCCGGGAGTTAAGTCTCAACTCAGAGACCTTCTCCAGCTCCCTCGAATTCAACCTGAGCTCACTCACTTTTAACTTACTTGGTGATGCAACTTCCTCTTTAGACAAACATCTCCTTTTAGCAATCCAATTCACTTTCTTAGGCTTTTTTGGAGATGGTTCAACTTCAGCATCAGATAGATCTGTAGTTGTACTGCTACTGGGTGATACTGCTGAGTAGTCCATTGATGAAGCAGAAGTATCACAATCATTTGTGATGTTAAGCACAGATTGTACTGATATATCATTCATTAAGTAATTTACAATAGAACCTCTGCCAGTCATTCGCTCTTGGAACTTTGTAAAAGCCAGTCCTACTAATGTCAAATGGAATGGTTTGCTTAAATCAATGAGTTTGTTAAATAATCTCATAATTAAAGTCATTAACTTCTGTTGCCCCACTTCTGTTACTGTGGGTGTACCATTGTTTATTGTGAAGATGGAGGGAGAAACCTGACACTGCCTAGACTCTCTATGACTGCATAGTCTCTTGACATCCTTCTTTCTTAAAGTCACTCTTAGTGAAACCGGTATGCGGCCATCCTCTCTCACCAACACCAGCAACCGCTGTAGCAACGTAATAAATCTTTCTTCCACCTCACTCTTCACACTGACAGTTTTGAAACTATCTTCTAGGCCTATGCTCTGAGGTTTGCCTGTTTGCTTCACTGGAGTATTGTCTTCCCCTAAACTGAGGTTTTTAAGTCTTACTGCCATGTCACTGCTAAAATGTTTTTTCAACACATCAACAGAAACTTGCTGCAAGTCACTCACTGTTACAATTTTTTGTGATATTAATGCTTCAGTTGTTTTAGACCCAATACTCGGAATGGCTCGGACACTTTGCAAGGTTGACATAAAACTGGACCCATGTTCTGGATAAATTGTTGTTTGGTCATTCGGCTTGTGGAATGGACAGATTAATTTTGCTAACAATTTGTTGTGTGCAATACCTGCACAGGTAGTAAAACCCAACTCATCAAACAGTTTCTTCCTCATTTCACTGGCTATTTGAGAAGCCACCTTGAGGCGGGTGTGACATCCACAGATACATTCACTCATTGGCTCACTGTACACATGACCAATAAGTGCAAATCCATCACTGCCATTCTTAACTCGTTCCTCAATTATATTTGTGACATCTATAAAATTCTCATCCATTCCAAGTTTTTCAACTGGACACTTCCAATGTTGAAGCGCAGCGAATATTTTATTAGAGGCAGCCCTGTAGTTGTGCAAGTCTTCACCATTTAGTAATTTCAAACTGGGACAAACCTTCAGAGCATCAGTAACGAGCATACACTTCTTTATACCATATTTCCGGGCTTCATAATTACTGGTTACGACGATGTTTTTTTGTTGAATACCAAGAGGTTGTGAGCGCAGCTCGGGTTTTCGCACCATCTCCACTTGAGCATAAAAACAGTCTACATCAATGTGTATGATACTCTTAGGATGTTCGCTGCTGACCGACGAATGGTTGTAACAACTAGAGCTGCTTGATTCCATAATTCTGCGAATAAGACACATAGTTTAAAGGAAAATCACTTTGTTCTCTCTTGGTTGTTACCTGTTGCGATGTAACTTTGAACTATTTATCAGACGCTCACCTATCGTCCATGGAAACTTCATTGAAAGACGGAATAGTTATTATCCTTTGTAAATATGAAAAAATTGTTAAAAATTATTGTTTTTCTCTCATAAATTCCAAAATATTGATATTTTATATTGGACAATCACGACACATCAACAGAGATGATGTTACCATAAAAAAAATTATATAGCGGCACTTTTGGCATAGACTAAAAATAACGGGACTTTACAAAAAACATCAAGTTGTTTTAGTTAAATCGGGACTACCCCTTTATGATTTATATAACTATTCCTACAAAATACAACATAACTTATTCCCCATATGATTTAACAACCAAAATATTATTCATTGTTTTTGTCTTAAAATGTTGATGTGCGGTCTTAAAAAAAAACAATTTGCGCGGCAAATAAGTTTTCACGAGCATAGATACAGTTTTACAAAAGTCAAGACAAGAGATAGAGTGGGCGCCTAAGAGCATTTAGAGTTACCAGTAACTAAACATTTCCACATTTTAAGGAAATTCTTCCCTTTTTATACAAAAAAAGGTAAATCGAAAAGGAAGTACTTGTACTTTTTATAATCTAACTAGGAAATGTACATGACTTCGTTTGTCTCGAATAAGAATCATAAAAGTGCTTTTGTTTGTTTGTTTTCGATGGTTCGGTTCTGTGAAGTGTTAACTTACCAGCACAAAAGTGTAATTTAATGTTATAATCCAACATTTTAAAAGAAAACTTGCAAAATATGCTATATTAAAAGGAACGTGACTAACGTCATGTTATTGACAAATTGTCATTTTCATTATGACATTTTCAATAAAGTGGGTGTTCAGCGCTGTAGACAATCGAACAAATAAACAATATTCTACATTACAAAGAACCGTAATGATCTCTTGAAGCTCTAAAAATGGAAGGCTTACCTTCAGGAGATATACAGGCAAAGTACCAAAAGCTGGCATCCGAATATTCAAAGGTACAGAATATATATTGAACGTCGAGCGGCTTTTTGTAGCAAGTAATTGTGTAAATTTATTGTTTCCGCTTTCAGTTAAGAGTTCACGTGAAAGTTTTAAAAAAGGGCGTTCTAGATGAGCAAGCAAAGTCGAATGAACTAAGGGAAATACTAAAATCTAAGGAGAAAGTTATAAGACAAGACGAATTGGAGATAGATTCATTAACTTTTAGAAATCAGCAGTTGACGCGGCGCGTGTCCGTCCTTCAGGATGAGCTCGATGCTTTGCAGGTCAGTGCGCTTCGAACAAAACATTGATTATAATCATACTTATCATTGCTATTTTATATGAGTCACAGTTTTATCAAACAAAGTAATATCATTGTTTAAAACTTTTTTAATTATATTGTAGTTGTTATATCATATCTATTTGCTGCTTAACTTGTTACATACATAGAGTGGGCCATAAAATTTCATAATACTGCCATCTATCTTTTACAGAATAAGTTAAGTAAGAAAACAAAAAGTAAAAGTGATGAAAAACAAGCAACCAGCTCTGTGCCTGCACCACTCGACCCTGGCCTGCTGCAGGAGGAGCTGCAGAAGAAGATAATTGAGAATGCACAGCTTGCATCACAGGTATGACCACAAATAATTATAGTAGAAACTTTATGGTGTTTCAAAATATCACAAAATGGTGCAGAACACAGTTTTAGCTATTGCCAGATCATAAAAGCATAGTTACAGGACACATGCATTTTCACACTTACCTCTGATTGCATAAAGTTACCATAAAGATTGACAATTAACCAAAATTCTGGTAAATGTTATTATTTTTTAATTGAAAGTAAAAGGAGGATGTATGAAATTAACCAGTTCAAAAGTAGTAAACTATCTTTAGTCTATGTTATACTGGTGGTCACCTGCAACTGTCTGTACAGAATAAAAAAGTAAAGAAGTGACCTATAATATTCCTGCATATCAGAATGTCAAATTTTAGAGATGAACTGAAACAATCAGATCTTGCGGAGACACGGGCAAAAATTATTTGTTAAAACGTTTTTCGTTCAGCAATGTATATGCATGAAAAGTTAAGTTTTCTGTATAACATAGCTGTCGCTCGCGACTTCTACCATGGAATTAAAAAATATAGCCTATATTACTCACAGATAAATTACCTTTCTAGCAGTGAAAGAATTTTTAAAATTGGCCCAGTTTTTGAGTTATTTCAATACATACAAAAATACAAATACTTTCCTCTTTATTATATTTGTATAGATAGACACTTCAGTTTTACTACATGTGTAGATTACGTTAACCTTTTGGGTCTAGCTTTCAGATAAAACCTTTGAAGTGGCCCAACTCAGAGCCTCGTTAGAAGATTATCAGAAACATTATAACGAAAGTGAAAGTAGATATAAATGTGAGATAGCTAAACTGAAGAATAAAAACCAAGAGATTCAATTTACATTAGAAGAGTTGCAGAAAGACAGGGGACATAAGGGTGTAGCGACGGGCAGTCAAGCGAGCTGCAACGGAGACTTCTTGTCTGAGGCTGGTAGTCTGGTAACATTATTGTTTTGTATTCTAAGTACTGTAGAATCTTAAATAAACGGAGTTTTTTTTGTAGTAAAAAAACATTTGTTACCAACACACTACAATCAGTTCAGTTCAATAGATTTTTTTTAAATTAGTTGTTTGTCATACTGGACATTATCACAAAGTTAAGGGAATTGAAAAAACATTGACTTATTGAGTATTCCAATTAACATGAAGTTATCTTGTAAATCATATTTGACAAGGAATTCTAAGTAAGACCATTATGTTTTATTTACTTGAACTTTGATTTTTAAAATATGAGGTATTGAGTAGAAATATACTAAAATACCTATGTGGAGAAATTACTTTTTGTTCAAGTCAAGTCAAGTTTGGCGGATTCAGGTGGCCGCACGCTCGTTTGCCACCTTATGATATATAAAAAAAAAAAATCATTTCTAAACATATTGAGATACGGAGTATCGGGGGTTTAATGGAAGGGAATGGTATTTTTTTTTACTTAACAATTTTTATTTTACTGACAACCTTAAAAGCCTTAAATGTAAAATGTCATGCTAGTTATTGTATATACTTATTGACGCCAGTGAGTGTTACCTATTTTAGTTGGAAATAGCCCTAGTGTGTACCATGCTCCTAAATTACCCTAGTTATTTGATGAACATTAATTTTAAAGATAAAAAAAAAATTCCAGATAGGCAGCGAGGACGCTCTTAGTTCTGTAGATGAGTTGAACATCAACGAACAGCTCAGTACAAAAGCACTCACATTAGATCAGGTAAAAAAATTATATATAAAAAATAAAAAACATATAACTCTGTTAACGTAAAGGTGATTTAAATTGTATATTTCAGGAGAATCAGAAACTCCGTATGGAGTATGAGATACTGCAAATGGAGAATGAAAGCCTTAAATTAGAAATAGCTAAGCATGTCTCCGCAGCTCAGAAGAGGAAAGGAGAGAGTCATGATTCCGGAGACTTCAATACATTTAATGAGACCTCGGTGGATGCTGAGGGCAGGATGACGGGACTTCTTGGTAGTTTAGAGGTAATTGTTTATTTTATTTAATACTAGCAGTTGCCCGCGACTCCGTCCGCGTGGATTTAAAAAAAAACAAAAGTGAGTAGCCTATGTGTTCTTCCAGACTATCCTAAACATCTACACCAAATTTCATCAAAATCAGTTCAACCGTTTAGGCTACAAACTCTAACAAACATCCATCCATCCATACATTTAAACTTGCGCATTCATAATATTAGTATGATATACATAAAATAAATATCTATACATTTGAATTTTGATAAAGTCTAAACAGACTCCTGCAATTACCAGGTTTCCTGTAACAGATTGAACATCAAAGACGCGTTAATTAAGCCTTAGGAGGGTCATAAATAGCTTGCAAAGTAACGCAGAAATATTTACTTAGTCTTTTACGTTTTAATTGAGTCGACGAAATTTCTTATGGTCGCTTTGAACTTGGAGTATCGCGATAAATACGACCCTGGATACCTTATTAACGGTACGTTATGAAATCAGTTCATTACTTGAGAAGAAAATTGAATTGTTTATTAGTTACATTGTTAACTTTGATTTAATTACTGTCGATATTTTGATATACTTAAACGAATTAAAGACAGCTTAACTCACGTTTTATCTTCCGGTGACGACACCGACTAGTTTGCTTTCTTCGCGGTTGCGTCGCGCCTCACACTAATTTATATACCTTCAAACAATCGACATACGATCTGTAGAACCATGTCTCTTTTTTTGTCAAAGGCAGTACAACAAGTGTAAGAGAGATAACAGTATGTTTAACGGTTTCGATTGTAAATTTCAGATTACTGTTCATTCAAAAGATGTGCGAATTTTTGGGAGTTTATTATTTGGTCTGGTCTAAGAATTAGAAGGTCTCGTTTTTTTTATCTGTTCGTTATAAATAGCGGATGGATCTCGTAAAAACACAATAAAGTCTGACCCATATCTTAGATTTTAATTAAGTAAACTTTGCATCTTGTTAAAATACTCAGATAGTCTTAAGATATTCAAGTAATATACTTTAAGTTATTACACAATCACTTTAATTAGATCTAAGAACTCTCAAGGAGTAAATTTCCATTGGATTTCTTAAGAAATTCAGATTAAAGACAAAATTTGAGTAAAAGCTTGTAGTACATTCAATAGATGTCTAAAGACCATTCATTCAGTTACAAGAAGAACGTCTTATTTGAAATTAAAGTAATTATTTTACTTGAAGGAAAAATAAAGTTCGACGCTCAATAACTTAATCTTTTGACATGAAAACGTCTTGTGATCTCTCATCTTTATGAGATAGGATCCCATTTGTGCAAATAATCGCGCGAATGTAAGATCCAAATCGAACTTCTTCAAAGCAAATCGTTCAAGGGAAATACTTTTAAACTTAGTTGCCACGCTTATGAATCGTAGATATGCATATAAAATTTAAATACGCTTATATCTCAACGCCGTAGGCAGTTGGAATTTTATTAAAACTTCGCCCCCTTTAGAATAACTTCTGTTGATAGAAACCAGAAGAATAGTCACTCCCCATTTTATCCCGCTTGCCTCCACTTGCCTCTCACCGAACAATTAATGCCATAATTTACGAAAATTTTATTTCGTCCACAAACGCAGAGACCTTTTATTTGATTATTAATAAAATGAGTTTTATTTTGTCGTCCATTTGCATAATTGTTTCATTTTTACTTCGAGCTACTAAATTTGATTAACATCAAGACTTTAGTTTTTATTAGTAAGCGATTAAAGATGCAAAATTGAAATGCAATCTATTTCATAGCATTTATATAGTACGTTAGTGTGTGTTTATTGGCTTGAACTAATCTCGAAGTAAAAGGACGTAATCTTAGGCATTTAATATTAATGAGAGAAACAAGCCCTTGTCCTAGAATTTAACTGAACTATTCAAACATTGCGCGACCAGTCCGCGTCTCATGGTCATTTCTCAGCTATGTTTAACCATTCGTTAGTGTTATTGGTTCGATAAGTTCATGGAATGCGTTTCCGAACTA
>JAOCNA010000009.1:5645069-5655267 GCA_026546675.1 Papilio helenus | reverse complement strand
TTATAACTAGCTTTCACCCGTGACTCCGTACACGTGGAAATAAAAAAATAAGTATACTACAACTATACATTACATCTATGCAAAACTTCATTCCGATCCGTTCACCCGTTTGCTACAAACTCTAACAAACATCCATCTAAACTTTCGCATTCATAATATTAGTAGGATTTACAAGATAAATAAAACGTGAAGAATGTTAAGAATGTAACCTTAGATACGAATATGGGGAAGTATCCGTCCTTGACGCCGAGTTTCTTTAACTCCTTGCTCAAGTAGTTCCTGATGTGCTCCCAGATGCTGTAAGACCACGGCCGCAGGATGTAACACCCGGATATATCGTAGTAGTCTATCATCTCCGCTGTAATATATATTTATTAAAACCCTCAAGCAACTATGACAAGAAGCCCTAAACTTAATTCGATGGTGTCCTGTGTAACGAACAAATTAAAAAATCTACTGAACTAGTCTAGAGAAGAATACGTGATATTTTAGTATGTAAAACGAATAACTCCGTCAAATTAAGGGTCAACACTTTCAGTGCTACTACGATTTACACGTACAAAAGTGGACTTTAATCAGCACTGAAGATGTTAAGTCCCCCTTCACAAATAAATTTACTTAGATATCATCTTATTATTTCAAAATAATACCAGTAAAGTACACAGTAGTTTATATTTAAAGTAAATTCCACCCCCTTTTGTTTATTAATTTAATTTAAGCTAAAGAGTTTGTTCGCGTTAATCTCAGAAATTATCTAAAATATCAAAAAAATTGTTTCTGGCTTTGAAAGAGCAATTATTAAAGAAAGTTATAAAGTACTTAATATCACGCTTTGAGCCTTAATGGGTGAGCAAAATGGAAAAAAGTAAATGTCAATTTATCTAAAGCAGGAGGAAATTGTTAATTAAATATAACTATAATTACATAAATTGATTTTTGACCGACTTCCCAAAAGGAGGTACTCAATTCGTCTATAATTTTTTTTAAATAGGTGTTACCGCATATCTCCGGCACTAGTAGATCAATTTTGAAAATTCTTTTTTTATCCGAAAGGTAGTGCTTGTAGGTGGGTTTATTTTTTTGTTTAATTTTTGGAGTCAGTATTAAATGATTACTTACACTTCGTAATGACCTGTGAATACCATTCAGAGAGATCTGTCTCCTTGCTTGCTTCTAATCCCAGTCGAGTTATCTTCTTAACTCCGCTAGATGATTCTTCCTTTGCTGGTTTTGGAGACTGGAATATAATTATTTAATTATCATTTTGTCGCTCTCAAAATAATAGTAGAATTATTTAAAACTTTTGTCTGATTGGTAAATTTTGGGATAAATTTTTTTTAGTGTTAAAAGATTAATACTGGCAGTCAAATTCAGTTTTTTCTTTTAATTAATTACTTGCTTAACTAAATAACAATTTCCCTTCGTTTCCATTGTTTTTTTTAGTAAAAGCAATTTAAGAACCCTATAATACCAAGAAGTTAGAAACTTGTAGTTAATAAATTAAACATACTGGTTCTTTAGCTTTAGGTTCCTTCTTTACTTCTTTAGATTTGTCTTTCTTATCTTCTTTGGGTTTATCTTTCTTCTCTTCTTTGGGCTTCTTCTCTTTGGGCTTGGCTTCTCTCGGCTGCGTAGGGGCGACGTAAGCTGACCCCGTCTCAGTCTGGTACTTCGCTTTTAGTTCTAGAAGCTTCTTTACTTCTGCATCGATTGTAGCCTGGATAAACATATTTTTACGAAAATAAATAGATTTGCAAAAATCTCGAAGACGCTTGATGAACTTATAGACGACAATAAATTGATAAATTCAACGATATTTATAAGAGGTTTTAGTACTATATCAATGACTAGCTGTTGTTCGCGACTTCATCCGCGTGATAATAAAAAAAATATAGTCTAAGTTACTCACTGATAACATTGCTTTTGAAAGTTGAATTTTTTAAATCGGACCAGTAGTTTTTTAGTTATTTCAATACATACAAAATACAAATCTTTCCTCTTTATAACATTAGTACAGATTAAAAAATTACCGTATCATAAATTTTCAGTTAATCTATTCTTATATACAGACATCTAAAAATCACCAAAAAAAACTGAGAATATTCTCTTAAACAAGAAATTATGAGCGATTTTTTTTATAAGTCTTCAAAACCTATATATTTGTTACCTTATCAGCCTTATTTGTTTTTAATTCTCTAACACGGTCGCCTTGCCGCGCGATGTCCGCTGACAAACTTGCCCCCTTCTCCATGTCTCCGTTTGCCGGCGCGGCTGCTTGCTACAAAATATACAAAATATATCAATAATTACAATACTGTTACAGTCGTAAGTACTGTTGCGGAAATACGCGGTGTTCTATTTATAGAAAATATCCTTATTCCTTGCAATGATATAAACTCCGCCTCTTACAAATAAACAATTACGTAGCAATGAGTTGCGAAAACAAATGGATAGTAAAAGGATTTTTTTGTACCACTGACCTACCTTTTTTCATACATTTAGTTGCGTTCGATTAGTAATTGTTCCGCGTAGCCTTTTTTTTTTAACTTTCAAAGAAATGTACTTTTTAAAGTGGAACATCGACAGATTACCCGACAGTACATTTATACGATATATCCCTTTATTAATTACAAATACAGTAAATAATACCTTCTTGTTATCAGTTTTCTTAGTATCCTGTGCCGGAGTTGAACTCGGTGTCCAGTCCTTGCCAGTTATTGATTTGTACTGAGCTTTTAGATTCAGCAAATTCTTTACCTGAAAGAAAAACTTATGAAACCAGCAAAAGGGACATTCTTTAAATACATACTTAGGCTTCGAATTTCTATAAATGTTGGTAAACATAATATGTCATTATTTAAAAGTAAATTTGACAGAGTTATTGTATTTAAAACTATCTGTTGCTCGCGAAATAATAAAAAAATAACCTATGTTACTCACTGATAACGTAGCTTTTTTTATGGTGCAAGAATTTTTAAAATCGGTCCAGTAGTTTTTGAGTTATTTCAATACATACAAAAATCCAAAAATTCAAATCTTTTCTCTTTATAACATTAGTATAGATATAGTATAGCTTAGATTTCATTTAAGTTATTCATTTTAATGAAATTTTAGTAACAATTTTCAGTATGCATTATACCTCGACGTCAATAACAGTCTTCTCAGCTTTAGCGGCTTTGATTGTTCGTAATTTATCTCCCTGCGCTGTAATGGCAGCTAACAGAGTGTCTACTTGCGATCCTTGCGCCTGCACAGGGCTCGGTTTACTTTGGGCCGGTTTCCAATCCTAGAAGTAACACAGAAGTAAAAATTAATGTTAATGTATTCCTAAATCGAAATGGGAACTTCGTAAGTAAATGTCACACCTCACATTTACCGTAAAGTACATTCGCGGAAATCCGCGGTGTTCCACTTTAGGAAAAATTACCTTGTTTATTGCAACGAGACAAATTACTAATTAGATAGTAGTGAGTGCAAACGAAGGGATAACAATAGAAATAAACTAGCCGTATATCACTAACAAACTTTTTTTGTACACTCATTTATAAGCTGCGTTGTATTAGTTTTTGTTCCACGTCTTGAAAATGTTTAAATGATTGTAGCTTTTTAGTTGGAATACCGTCAGTTTCCCTGAATGTACATATGTTGCGTAATATTACAACCATGGCATTGTTTCTTGAATAAAATGACGCAAAGTTAAAGTAATATTTGTTCAGATGTATGGCATGTTTAATTGAAGATTTATTGCCTCAGATTTTATTGTTAATCAGATACTTGTATACATAAGTGAAAACAAAATTATTTGTTCCTGTTTAATTAATAATGAATTTAAAATAACTTTAGTAAATGAATTAAGTCGAGTTTAGAGGGCATATTTAGATTATTTTTTACTACAAAACAGATTACAATCTATATCAATTACTCAAAAAAATCCAATCATACTTATATTATAAATGCGAAAGTTTAGATGGATATATGGATATTTGTTAGAGTTTGTAGCCTAAACGGCTGAACGTATTTCGATGAAATTTGGTATAGATGTAGATCATAATGGAAGAGCACATAGACTACTCATTTTTGTTTTTTAAAGCTAGTAATAAATAAACTTCATTTACTCACTTGTCCAGTAGCCGTTTTATACTTTGACTTGAGTTCTAACAGCACTTTGACAGCTTCGTCTACTTTAGCTTTATCCGCTTTGCTGGCTTTAAGCGAACGTACTGTGTCGCCTTGCTCGGCGATCTCTTGGTTCAGAGCGGTGACGTCACTAGATGGTGACGTAACTGGGGCAGCAGGTGCCGTTCCTGGCTTCCACTCCTAATGAAGAACAAATGTTTTTGCTTTTGAATCAGAGAAGCAAATAGAAATAAATTAAAAATAGAATTGTTTTATTATAGTTTCTAGCAGTGTTTATCTTAACAAATTCTCCTACATGCTTGGTCGTCGCTAGCTGATGATGCAGGTCTAGGAAAGATCGGCTACCATTAACATGGTGTTATCTGAAGTATTTTATAATTAGTTTACATTTTTCGATTCTCTACCCCTAGAGAGCACTTTACCTTCACCTGCCCCCCGGCAGGAAAAGATGGGAAGGGAAACTAATACATTAAGACATTACAAATGTAAATAAACATACTTGTCCAGTAGCTGCTTTGTACTTCGCTTTAAGTTGCAGTAAAGCTTTGACAGCCTCGTCCACTTTCAGTTTGTCGGCTTTGGCAGTTTTAAGGGAGCGCACGAGGTCACCTTGTTGGGTGATCTGCTGGCTTATGGATGACGCGTCACCGGACGCTGGCGCTTGCACTGGAGTGGTGGGTTTCCAATCCTAGTAAGAAAGAATCAACAATATATAGACGAGCAATAAAATTGACTGCACACATTAAATCGTATTATACCTGTCCAGTTGCCGTCTTGTACTTGGCTTTTAAGTTCAGTAGAACTTTGACAGCCTGGTCAACCTGCGCTTTGTCCGTCTTGGCAGCTTTAAGGGACCGCACTAATTCTCCTTGTTTAACGATATCTTCGTTCAACTTGGAGGAGTCGTCAGGCGCATCAGCTTTCTTCGACTCTTGTTTGACAGGCGTTGGTTGGGCCGTTTTCGGCTGTAACAATAATATTTTATTAAAAATTAATAAATTAAAAAAATATATTGTACTGGAAAGGTTCGTTAAATCAGCTAGTCCAAAAATCACAGTTTTGTGGCAATACACTACTATAACTTCATTGTTATTGTTAATTTTAATTTGGACAACGGAGACAATCTTTAAATAAACCTGATTATTTAAAAATATTTTTTACAAGTTCCTGACACCCTGAACAAAACTTATTCCTGAAATTTAAAAAAAGGTGACCTTATTTCTGTCAAATTAAGGTTTTAAAACAATCACAAACAATGAAAAAAAAATCAATACATTCAAGAACGATTAGATAAAATTAGTAACACTCCCACATTAATAAAACTTTAATTTATAAATTATAAGTACGAACACATAAAACACGTTGCGTATTCACAGCTGTTTGCTTATTACTACACACGTCTTGACCATTCTTCACTACGTGGAAGTCGATCCATCGAGCCTTTCACTTCTTATATAGTTCAGTTCAACACGTGAATCTCCAATTCGATATACAATGACTCATTTGAGAGACCGAGCTTATCAAAGCCTTAAGCGGAACCTTCAATGTAAACTAAAACAACTATAGATGACAGTCAGTTACTTAAAAATTAAACATTTGTGTAGTTTTAAACTGATGGGGGTCGAAGATTTAATTTAAACTATAAACCAACTCTAGTTTCTTATATGCATTATATCTTTTATTAAAAAATATATGCTTCACATTCTACCCGCAAGGTATTCCCAGGATTATTATACAACTGTCGGTTTCAAACCGTCGGTTTAGTTATACGAAACATATATCAATATATCTTTTTCACAGATGTTTCGGTACCCACTGGAAAGGTCATAAAAACTGACTATACCGAAGTACGTAATTAAATTAAGTCATTTTACGAGACAAATGTCGTGCTAATACTAGTTTTATCTTCACTAAAAACGAGATAGCAGTAAAGAATTTTCACCTACCCAGCAGTAGTTTAAAAAAAAGTTGAAATATATTTTTAATCTACCTTCTGTTAGCAAACGAAGGATCGCGGAATTGTGAAGTATTTTCAGTCCCTAACTCCCTAGTTTGACGTGAGTGTTAACTAAAATAATACTGGTTTAAGAATACATTATGTAGTGTAACGAAGACGGGATATCTAAACTGAAAACTTTAAACGGTATTTATTTTTGGTTTTAATATTTATATCAGTCAGTTTGTTTATATTTTTTGTATAAAGGTCCTGCTTATTTAACGGTACTTAAACTTTCTTGCAGAAAATAAAGCCACATTACATGATGCGAAAATTGAACAGGAACATAAAGGAATCATTAACACCGTGGAATAGTCAAATAAATAAAAACGTTGACGTATGTTTATCCTTAGTTATTTAAATTTTATTTTGATAAAGAGAAGATTGTTGTTTCCCTTTAAAAATGGGACAACCAGGAGCGGATTTATGGAGTATAAAAAAATAGACGAGTTTTAAGTAATTTAAAAATATATTTCGATACAAATTGTAAAATATTTATAATATACAACATAGAAATATTTAACGATATAATGTATAATGCAAAATAAGAATGATTTTTAGCAAACTTCCATTGTAAGACAAACAATACAAACCTGTTGCGACCATTTTATTATCTTTTTTACTTTGTTTACGCGCGTCAACTCAACTGTCAGCTGACAGCTGTCAGATCGAATTCAAAACAAACGATTTGTATCTTGTGGTTTGCATTTCATTTTCGTATGTTTTCTATTAAAAAATGAACAGATATTTAAACTAGAAGGATGAAAAGAGTGGTAAGTTTCTTCAGTTCTTACGATGTCTCACTTCGTTGGATTGTATAATAGATTTGTTATATCGTATTTTATTCACCGAACAGTATATTTTAAGATGCTGCGTTAGCCTTAGTTAATATTTAAAACACGATCACAACTATTTAGTCAGAAGTTAACACAACTTTCATAAACTCGTGCGTGGTTTACAGTTTCAATTTCAAATTCACATTTTTATGAAATAATTCGAAAATAGCTATACAATATCGAATATAGCTGGTTATTAATGTAGATATTGATGTCACAGAACTAACCCCAACAATTTACTTTTGCTCAGCATGACATTGAAAAGAGTTTCGGAAACTTTTAAATAAAATTCACGTTTTCTTGTTGACACAGACAATGACATCAAACAATGGATACTTTTCAACATATCAAAGTCCTAATATTGTTATTAATCCTAACACGTCTTTCTATCCACCAATTGTGAAGAAAATGAAAACAGATAATAAAAGAGTATACACCAATTTAAAAATTCTAAAAGATAATAAAATGACAAAACTTTATACAGAGGTACATGTGTCATGTTTCTCAACAACTTATAAATTGTTTGTTGTAAGATATTGTATTTATTTAAATTATTACATTTTTTAAATTAGCAATCGATTCAGTAACACATAAATTATGATATCATATCATCACACTGAATTAAAAAATATAAACTTTTCTAGTAATAAATAAAGCCTATCTTAGTTGTGATATGTAGCTTTGAAATGGAAAAAAGAATTCTGGAATTGGTTCAGTAATTTTGAGTTTATTCTTTAAATACAAAATTATCTCTTTTTCATATTAGTATAGATTTTGTTTCCAAATTGATTGTTTAATATTTTGTAAATTGTAAAACTATTAAGAATAACTGTCAACATTTACATGCTTAATAACCATATAAAAACATATTTTTCATCTATAATGTACTTTTAAAAAGGTTTATGATTCCTTAAAATCTTAGAATCTAGCAATAGAATGCATTGCTATTCTAACTTTTATACAAATCATCAATACTTTCACATTGAAATAACCACTGTGCAGTAATTAATATTTTTTTAACAGATGGACTCTAGTCTAGTCAAAAAAATAAATAAAGATGATTTAAAGAAACAAATTAAAAGTGAGATTTCCATTAATAAAACAGAATTGTGTAATGGTCTTAATAAATCTAATACAATTTTGATGAGAGAAAATGTTTCTTCTAAAATTAAACTTGAAGAAAACTACAAGCCAGATATTAGCCAGAGAGAAAATTTAATATCACGGGTTACTTCAGGAGTAACACTAAATAGTAATAAATTGTGTACCAAGAATACAGATCTAAATTACAAGAACCAGGGTTTCAAAGACAATAAATTCAATAACAAGATAAAAACTGAACCAAATGTAAACCAAACCTTTGATAGTAATATGGGCACATCTAACAAAGAGGGGAACAATTCAGAGGGAACATCAAAATTGACAAAATGTGAAAACAACAAAAACACTGTTAAAAACGAAGAAAATACGTATATAAATAAAACTTTTAAAAACAAAGTTAAGGAAACTAAAGAGGAGACTATACCTAAAATAATTAAAGAAGCAATAAAAAAGAATTCAGCACAAGTAAATCGAAAGTCTTCTACAAAGGATGTGAAACAAGGCAAAAATAAAATTGGACAGCCCAAAACAATAAAAATAATTATTAATGTGACATATAATAATTTGCACAGCAAAAGTAATACAAAACCAACCAATAGCAATGTTGATGGGGATCTAAGTTTTCTCGACGATTTTGATGTAGATGAAGTGGTAGAAAGTTTATTCAATGGCAAACAACAAAATAAACCTATTATCGATGACGAAAAGATAACCGAAAGTTCCAAGAAAAGAAAAACGTCGAATACAGAAGAAACAAATACAAATCACAAAGAAAGATTAAAGCATGTTTTAAAGTAAGATTTCATACTTGTCTATTAATTTGATTCTTTTTTATTTCATTAAAGAGAGATAAACGATTTAACTCTCGTTTCTTTTTTAGGGTTGACAATAAGACTGAAGAATCCAAAAAGAAAAATATTGAAAAGGATAAATCAACAGCAGGTATAGCAACAGAAAAAAATAAAAGAAAAGATGAAAATGGTGAAATTAATTGCAGTGTTGTTCCTAAAAATATTAATAGTAAATCTAAGAGTAACATAATTAGTGCAGAAAACAAAGATTCGAAAGAAACTAAAAAGGAGGTTTATTCGAAAAAAGTCAAATGTGTAGATGTAGATGATAATGTAAATAAGAAACATAATATTGGTCAAGGTATATTAAACAAGTTTATGTCTGTTTTTAATATCAAAATAAAAATTCCAGATTTCGGGAACATCATGAATTTGCGGTGTTAATAACGAAAATTGCATTTAATTTTTTTTATCTGTCTCTCTGTCTGTCCGCAAGCCGCGTTTGTTCCGGGTAATCTCCGAAACAGCTGCGGCGATTTCGACCGGACTTTAACTGAAGGTTAGCTGACATAGACGGGCATATTATAGGCTATTTATTTTTATCTTAAAATTGCGTAGACGAAGTCGCTGGCAACAATTAGTTGAACTATAAAACTATTTAAAAATCTAGTAATGAGAAGAGTCAATACAAAAGCACAACAAGGACATTAAGTACTTAATTTACAGGTATTAAAATTTGTCGATTCTTATTTGTACTGTTGTACTAATGAAAGTTAAATAACTGCTGGCTCTAACAATATACATACTAGCCATAGTTTTACGTCCAACATAAGCCGATTTTAATTATTTTACGATATGAAATCGAAAGGAGATTGATGAATAATTGGAATAGTAATTAATGAAACTCAATTAATAACATTACCGCAGTGTCCTACGCTTACCACTAAATTACTTGCAACATGCTATACTGCAGCGAGGATACGGCAAGTAATTTGCAGCATCAAATTGAAAATTAATCCTCCGCTGTTAAAAACAGCGTATATCGTAACTTCAACTGGAAATTAATCCGGGAAAAATATTTCCTTCCAGTATTTCATATTGCGTTATATCTTCATTTCAACACTTTTTATACATCGATTGAAGATATTGTTAAAAAATGTGCTTACTTCGCATAATTTTATATTTTAGTGGTTTGATGATTAGATTTATCATTTCTTTAGTAATGGTAAAAATGCGAATATTCAATGCAATATTAACATAAGATCCGTTCAGCCGTTTAGGCTACAAACTCTAACAAACATCCATCCATCCATCCATCTAAACTTTCGCATTTATAA
>JAOCNA010000009.1:5534112-5546988 GCA_026546675.1 Papilio helenus | reverse complement strand
CTAATATGATAAACAGGAAAGATTTGTATTTTTGGATTTTTGGATTTTTGTATGTATTGAAATGACTCAAAAACTACTTGGCCGATTTTAAAAATTCTTTCACCGTTAGAAAGGTAATTTATCTGTGACTGTAACTTAGGCTGCATTTTTCATTATTTTATAATTTCACGCAGGCGAAGTCGCGAGAAACAGCTAGTGTTTATTTATTTTGATTAGATCATTTGTTGATAATAAAAATATACCTTGACATTGAAACTTACATTATTGCAGTTTAATTAAATACCTTATATGTAGATTTATGTCATCGTCATATTTAAAATTACGATCATTTTATGAAGCTGCAATAAATAAACATTATAATTATAATTAAAATTTCCATTAAACATTTTGTAAGAAAACAACTCGATCAATCAAATGAGCATTTAACACGAAAGAGGGATTTGATTTTCGCGAATACATTCGTATTTTAAATTTCAATTTAAAAACAAAAAAAAGTATTGCCATCTCTGATTTTACAAAGTTATAATTGGCAATACAAATGAGTATAAATGCTGCTACCTTGAAAAACTACGTTAATAAATGACCAATTATCCCAACATAAAACTTTTCGAATTTTAAAAAATCTATAAATAGTGTTCCAAACATTCACTTTCGTTTTTTTATTTTTTAACTCACTCGTATAAAACATTGTCCTACGTAAGCGCGTTATTGAAGTGAGATTCGACTGCGCTGAAACTTTTATTAATAAACATTGCTGTCTTTGTTTTGTCAATGAGAATGAAAGAGACAGAAATATGTATTAAATTAAATGTCACTGCACTGGAGTTCTGTGGTTAATAGTGCGTCACGGATTGCGACAACGCAAAACAAAAACGTATAGACGTTTTGGAAATCTGTTAAAAAAAGCTTGACATTTTCGCATTGACCGCTTACGTAGAACATGTGTGTAAATAATTCACTTTTTTAATTTGAATAAAACTATGCAATATCACATAAAATGTGTTTACAAATATCATTCGGTTAAGCGGAACATAAAAACATTGCAAGATAATTAATAGCTACTAATAGTTATTTTTACTAATAACAAATTACTTACGTAGATACGTCTAACCTACACTTTGGCTAAAGTAAAGTATTCATCTGAATACTAATTAAAATTGTAAACAACCACTAAATAGCAAGGACGGGATTAAATTTAATCATTTTAAAAACAGAATTAAAGATAAGACGGAATTAAAATATTAACGAGATTTGATATTAGGAAAACAATAAAAATAAACGAATATGTGCAGCGATGCTTTTGCATCGCAGAAAAGAAAAAAACAAACATTTTTTTATTCTTATCTTAATTTCGAATATTCTAAAAGTTATTTAAATTGTGTAAATTATTGCTCAATAAATGTATACATTAATAGATTTGTTAGCTTATCTTAATAAATTGTAATAACACTTATATAATAGGAATTGTGATAACGAAACTTGTTGGACATAGAAACCTTCAAAGCTATAAACAGGCATAAATAAACAGTCGATTACAAAATATTAAAGACTCCGATGATACCAAATGAAATGCTGAAATCAAACTTTGTTTAAAGCGTTTGCCATTTTATTAAAAAAAAAAAAAAAAACTAAGAGCTCGAGCACACCTTTGACTAAACTATTCCTATGAGCTTATATGGAGATGCGCACTCGATTTTTAGTTGTGCAACTAAACAGTTGAATTGGCTTCGAAACAATCGACAATCGCACAACAATTGTACAATAGTTTCATCAAAGGTCGCTGCTCTTAAATAAATACAATCTGAATTATCGTATCTACCATGACCGTCACCAGAGAGCGTTGCTCCCACTTCAGACAGCCCTTCGCTATTTCGGCGAATTCAGGCCGCCGGTTGATCATTTGCCACATAATTATATAAAAAAACAATGTAACGCCATTGACACAAATATATACATACTAGAGAAACAACCTGTAAACATTTTACTCCTATCACTCGGACAGCGAATCAATAAATACCATCAGTAGTCTATCATAATATTCAACATCCAAAACGTGGATCAGTTCCCACGCCCCGCCCCGCGCCGGCGGCGGCGACGCAGCGAGCGTGCCGCGCCACGCGTGCGTACGCCGCGCCTCGGACCACCTGCATTAGAACAACGTGTTACAACTGACACTAAATAACAAAAAACAATATTAAACACAATATACTAACACGGCGTTGCCTGCGCGGTTGCTAACAGGCAGTGCGGCCTCGTCATCCTCCTCCGACACGCCCTCGACGCCCTCTATCGACGGACTACGAGACGACGATTTCTGTATTTAACAATAAAAAGAGATGGTAAACGTTAACTTTTACTAAAAATTGAAATGATTGGTCTATGTAGTCAGCTTACGGATTGCGAGGCGGAGGCGTTAGCGAGTGCAAACTGTCCGCTGTGTGTGGAGGGCGAAGCACTGAGCTGCGGGGACTGCGCCTCGGCGGGCGAGCCCGGCGTCGCAGCACCCTAAACACATAATCAGTAACTCTGCAATCCATCAGGGCCACTGTGTGTGTTGTACAAAGAGATTAAAAATACATAGATAAGCTAATAGATGTCACTAAATCAAATTTCAATGTTTGTATTTTATTGTCACATTGTTTAGTTTATTTTGTAACTAAAGATGGCGCTTACTATAATTTTGTAAGTCTATATATTTCTTAAATGTCTTTGGTGTGTTAAGACTGACCTGTGTTCTGCTTGCAGCGGGCAGTGAGGGCAGGTCTTTCAGGTGGTTGAGGGCTACGTTCAGGTCTCGCAGACGCGGTGCGGTCCACATCTGCGGCGGCAGCGTGCGCAGCTTGTTGTTGGAGACATCGAGGCTGGACAGCGCCGGTAGAGAGAACAGCGCCGCTGGCACCTCCTCTAGACGATTGTCCTGAAATACACAACAGTATAATTCCAGGTCTAATCTCTCCAGCTGTTCCAGCTGCAGTGGTAATCACCTGCAGGTACAGCTCCTGCAGCACGGGAGCTGTGTACACATCGGCAGCTGCACGCGCTGGTCGCTTGCCACGTCGTGATCTCTCCAGCTCCTCCTCCAGCGGATCATTGCTACTTGGCAGACGTTCCAGCTTATTTTGAGCTGCATTTAAATACCTGAAACATATTCCCTTTAATACTTCATTGTTTCAATATTTAATGCTGTTTTGAATATTAGTGTAGTTGGACCTTAAGCTGACGAGTGAGAATATCTCTCTAGGCAGTTCCCGCAGCTCGTTGCCAGCCAGCTCGAGTCGTGTGAGCGCCAGCAGCGCGCCGCCGCAGGACGCGCTCAGCTTGGGGTTCACCCGCAGCGCCGCCGTGCGCAGCCAGCTCATCCTGCAACGAACTCCTGCTACACACTGCTCGCTAGGAGACAGTCTCCAAGAGTGTACTGGTCTCACTTGATGGTGGGCAGCTGGCAGCGCAGGTCGCGCCAGTTGAGCATGACTGGCGTGGTGGGGCAGCGCGCGCTGTACGACAGCGCGGGGTCGGCGTCGCGAGAGCTCAGCACTGACTCGCTCATCACTGACTTGTTCAATTTATAATCAGGATCAGGGTACGCCTGGAAAAACAGAACCTATTATTTAATCTTTGGTTTCATATAGAGAATTAAATCAGTAGTGATTGTTGTGTATACTTTAGTAGCGAGTAGTGCAGCGAGGGGCTCAGCGAGGCCGTGCTGTGCGCAGAGCGGCAGCGCGCGGCCGCCGGGGTCGGTGGCGCCCGCAGCCAGCAGCATCTCCAGCGCTGGCACGGAGCGCCGCTGCGCCGCCAGCGCCAGCGCAGTCCATACACTCTCACCATCACCTATACAACATTTAAATCCTGCTCAAAGGACCATCTTAATAAACAACTTTATATACACATAAGTTATTACTTACGATCATCAGCGTATCCGGGGCGTGCGGGAGAGGGGGAGGGCGAGGCGGAGGCGCGGCTGTAAGCGGCGGACGCACTGCGCGACCGCCGGCGATCTCGTGTCTCGTTCTCCTCCTGCAACAGTAAAGTAAGTAAGACAGAGAAGGAAGTACACCTCTAAAGGGATATAGCGTAATGTGTGACCTTGTGCGGGGGGTGCGCGGTGCCGTCGGGCGAGGCTCCGGCGGCGAGCAGCAGGCGCAGCACGCGCAGGTGTCCGCCGCGCACCGCCGCCGCCACGCAGCTGTCCGCGCCGCGCGCCGCCTCCACACGCACTGCACGCACGCGGGACTCCGCCTCCGGCACGCCCTCCTCACACACCACAATAACACAAAATAACAATACAGTAAGACAGTTGCGTAGCCAGTATTTAGCGTCTAATGATTGAAGTATTTGACTTAAATTTTTTTCTCACTTCACCTAGAATCTTAGACAAATTCTAAGACCTAGATAATACAATGAAAATATACATGACACTTTCAAATAGTGTTAATAATGAAAAATAAAGCAATAAACATACGCTATTTTAATCAAGAGAGTAGAAATACATTCAACATATATTATGTTGAACATAAAATGTTACCAACATTAACTGTTGTAAAGTGAACAAAAATATTCGCAATAAACTGCGGCAGGTAACTGCAGGCATTAGTCACAGCTGTTTGTGATTCACGTGACTGTTTGTTCCATTGAAAAATGTTACTCTATTGTTTTTATTTTACGAAAGTGGAAGTTACATGAAAACATATTTTTACGTATTCACCTATGTGAGTCTCCTCCTCCGTTGATTAAGGTAGGCAACGAATATGCAATTAAGGATGTTTAGTGGCAGCGCTCTTTTCGCTATTTTGGCGGTTTTAGGTGGCCACTTGCTCGCTTGCCACCTTGTTTTATTTTAAAAAATGTGTAGCTACTTTTGCGTAATGGGTCATATAAGTTAGCCGCACTATAAGTAGTTAGTTTCTTATAATTTAGAATACGCTCTATAAAGAAGCTAGTGTTTTATGACCGTTTTATTAGTCTGGACGCTTGTATCTATATGAGTCAGAGTATGACGTGTCCCGGGATTCCAGCCTTCCAGGATTCTTATCAAATTATATTACGAATGTTTAGATGGATGGATGTTAGTTTGTAGCCTAAACTGTTGAACGGATCTCTATGAAATTTGACATAGATTAACCAAAAAACAATAACAATTTTTTATTATGTAATGTAATGATATAATGCAACAAAGAGAAACAAGTTTTTAATAAGCACATATAATCAGAAAACCCACGTAAAAACAACTGAACACGATATACGTAATATGTGTTTTACCTTAACTATAAATAGAGACAATAATAAAAATATCTAAGAACATTGACATCTTATCAATATAATAAACACGAAATTAAATCTGAATGGAATTTGTCGTAGTTTGAAATAGTTACTTTTCGACTTCTTTGAAGTCGTGGTCAAAAGCTATTTATACAAAACTATAAAACACGTGCCATTCCTCTAACAAACTATTTAAACAAAAAAACAATTTGTAATAAATTAATTGTCTCAAAATGTATTCCGATAAGTTTTAAAAACTAACAAACAGTTTAAACTATATAACGAAATTTCTTTCACAATACCCTACAATAATTCGGCAAGCCGGATAAACCAATGAGTAAGGTCTGAGGAAACTGAGGCGTGGTTTAAGAAATAGCAATATCGTGACCTTAACGTACGTCAAATTAAATCCAGGTCACTCATTCAGATGGCAACATTAGCTAAAACTTAGAGGGGTAAGTAAAGTATAGAAAACACGTATATTTAGTCTACTCTTAATACCTTACCAATTTTTTATTACGGCCGAATACTGAAATTTAATGACCGATTTCCCAGGTACGTTTACGCATTCGTTAGTGTTTTGGTTTCGATTATGAAATGTATTTCCGAACTACGTAACTTTAGTTTTACATAAGTTAAAAAAATATACAGGCGAATTGAGTACATCCTATTGGGAAGTCGGTCAAAAACTAATGAATCGCTAGGCTAATGACAAAATAAGTAGACTCTTCAGAAACCCAACATAAATATGTAACACCGTCTTAAATGCCACGCTTAAACTCCAAATTCCGTCATTTGACGTCTATCAGATTGTAAGCGGCGTTACGATGCGAAGTCTAGCGCGTCCTTCGAACGTCTTCACTTAGTTCAGTTTAAGTGTAATCCTGATCAAGCTCTGGTTTAATTATGATTAAAAAAACATTTTAAAATTCGTCTCAATATTTGGCCGTAAGCTTGTTTGGACTCAGCTCAGTTATTTGGTAAAAATGAGAACTACAAGTCAAAATATAACGTTTCTAAAAATGTTTTTATCTTGGAAAAAAACTAATAAAATGACACTTCGTTGTTATGTATTTAATAATAATTTTTTCGATTATGAAAGTGTACAATTGTTTTTTTATCAAAAGTCGTTATTTTTCTTAATTATTTCGTAATTTTTTGACTTATTATTAAAATAATGTACGACAAACAAAAACTACAATGCTGCCAACAGCAACAAAGAAGCATTTCCATGGTTACAGATAAACAATTCTTGGCCAATGTCAAGGGCCTTTGTTGTTATTGATGCGTTTGTATTGACATTTGCAATTTTAATTTTGAAATGTAAACAATAAAATAAAGTTTTTATTATACAATGCGGAAGAAGCACGGGTATAGCTAGTTATTCATAAAATTAATCACAATTACGCGAATTGATAATCTTAAGAATAAATTCATGAAGTAATAACCAACAAACATTCTTTTAATTATATTTATAATCTAATTTCGTCTAATAGATGACTACATATGTTTAAATCCTTAAGTAGGCGTTGTTTTACGTCCATTACATAATAAGTTGTATATCATTTGAATGTTTTAATTTAAATAGACGCGTTTTATAACGGGAAATTAAACGCTCAACGTGACGTCATCGCGCAAAGGAGATTCCCTAGCGCCGGGGAAATATGGCCGCTCGCGTCACACTTGATTTGGCGCGTTATTGTAACATTTTATTATAATAGTAATTATGGTATTTGTATTGATGTTGATTATATAATATTAGATAACTATTCTAGATTATATTACATTATTGTTTGTGTGTTTTTATTTAAATGACAATTTTAATTGTGGAGATGAAATGTCTATTTTGGCGCGAATTGATTTTTTTTCTAATCACAGTAGATTATGTGAAAAATAATTGCGTTTAATAAATTACATTTAATGATGGTAACATTTAAACAAATATGTAAGGTATTTCCGTAAAATATGTACAAATTATAATTATAAAAATTAAGATACGTAGTTATATAGTTTTTTTGTGAAAGTAGCTTCTAGTTATAACTCCGTCCGCGAGAAATTAAAAAACAAACGGCTACTTGTTCCTCTAAACTGTGTTCTACATCTGTGGCTTTTAACGAGATCCGTTCTGGAGCGTAGAACATCCATCCATCTAAACTTTCCATTTATATTAGTAAGAAGTAAGATTATATGAGTAATTTAACGAATATTCAATATTACTATAGAAACAGATAAAGTCATATTCTGCTTATAACCGATGATTTAAGACCGCTAAAATTAATTTTGGATACAATTTCCTTAAAACCTGGCATTCTTGTAAAAGGAAATATATATTTATTAGTCAATGTTCAATCAAATTAATATTATACAAATGTTATAATTTCGTAACGTTCCTAATTAAAAACAGTTCAAATAGTAATCGAATAGTTTTCTTTAATCTACACGTGTTGACCTTTTAAGTTGCGATAACTTAAAAAAACTTTAATTTAACTAATTTAAGTGTTAATTAAACTTATAAATTAAAAAGGAATTTATTAATAACTAGCTGTTGTTCACATCATCCACACAATATTAAGATAAAAAAGTAGCATACGAGACGAAAGTTGTGCGATAGCTTAGTTTAAGGTGTTTGCACGCTTTAAATGTACTTTTGTAATACACATTGGTACATGGATTATACTTCGAGTATTCTGTCCGTAAGAACTAAGTCTGTAGCGAGTTTAAATGCTACCATTTCTCGTGCAAACTTTACGATAATATCTCGCCGTTGACCAACAAAGTTGACCTTTGCATTATTTCAATTATGTCAAGAAATGTTTTTTGTAACAAAATGGTTTACAAGTTAGCTGATTTTGTGTTTAATATACTAGCTGTAGTTTTCGACTTCGTTCACGTGAAATTTGAAAAAATAGTGAAATATAACCTATGTTACTAAATGATAAAGAATTTTTGAAATCAGCCCAGTAGTTTTTGAGTTATTTCAATACATAAAAAATACAATTCTTTCCTCTTTATAATATAACATAGGCTAATTTTGTATTATTTTTTAATTTCACACAGACGAAGTCGCGAACAACAGCTAGTATGGGATAAATATCAAAACTACTAAACCAATATTCTAAAATTCAAAAATCCATTTCTATACCATAGTTAGCTGCACGCGACTAGTCGCTTGCGACCGCCATTGTTGTGCACCAGTCGCGTACGACTTGAGACACACGCCTACGACTTGAAAATAGGAATTAGTCTTACAAAATATTATATCAATCGATTTTATTAAGATAATATTTTAAGACGGACACATGCCAGTTACTGGCACAATATGTTCTCATATGCCAGTAAAATGCCAACGAGGTCGCATAAGGTGAGACCTGTCAGTGGAAACTTTCGTACCATAACCCCTCCATAAACGTAGCTATCACAAAATCAAATATCTCGCGAGCTACTTCCATGCAACGCATAAATACTCTACATGTCTATTCCCGGCCATACTAGTAAAATTTATATCAAAATACTATGTAATTTTACTCAAAACATTATATTTGTAGTAACTATAATCTAACATGGCATGTGAAAGTGACATTGAAAAAATAATACTCGTTGTACATTTATAATTTCAACTTAGGTAATGAATATTTAAAATATTGCGTGTATCGGCCTTTATAGAGCTCTTTTGATCGGTAAAAATACGATTAAGGTAGGGACACACCCGACTAATGTTTAATTATTTAAATTGAACATCGGTATTATTGATAGAATACATTCAATTTCGATTTTCGTTGCTTATCAACTAGAACAATGTAATTTAATTACATTACCGAAAAACTAATTGGCAGAAAATGATATTGATAACGCTTTTCATCGCTAGATGGCGTAATTAAACCGGAACAGTTTAGGTCCTAGAATTAAAAAAATGGTCCTGAAGTTACATATGTCTTGTTTTTGGAATATTTATTTATTAAAACTAATTGAATTGTATAAAATGTAATATATCCCCCAACGTACCACTGCTTACACCATAAAATATAAACGCCTATAGATGTCATACACGTGTCATTATTTAGGTCATAAAAAATTCTCGGGTTTCTTTAGTTTGAAGGTCGCCGGCCCGGTCAAGGTTACATCCCAGCCTACACGGGTATTTCTAATTTAAATGTACCTTTAGGCTCTGTGGTTCGAACGTAACATGTAAAATTGTCTAAAGTTTGAATCTGTATGAACAAAATTGATAACATCAGCATTTGTCCCGACTTCCCACGGGAAAAGAAAGCTAATCTTACTTATATCGTAGTATTATAGTAATTTAAGTTTAGTTATACTTATGAATGATACGAATGAATTATATCATATGAACTTGATTTTCCGAATATCTCTTAAAGAAATGAACTATAGTTTGGATAAATTTTGTCTCTGATCACTAGATGGCGCTCATAACTATTGTGTTCAGTTCTATTTATCCGAAAAACTGTAAGTATCCAAAGAAACTATAAATCATTAAATAGTAAGTTAAAGTTTTACTGCTTTTGCAGATGTAATATTATATATAGGTGTAGTGTTTGTCTAAAATCTAAATAAAAAATATAAACACCAATACATGGTATCCCAAAATGCTGAAATAAATAAATAAAGTGCACACCATCTTCATCTTCAATTTCAATTTAATTCATCTTCCAAGTTTTATTAATCCACGTGCAAAAGAGCCAAAACTAGTAGCTACGTATATAATATTACTAGCTATTGCTCGTGACTTCGCCTGCGTGAAATTTATAAAATAATCAAAAATATAACCTATGTTACTCACAGATACATTACCTGTCTAATGGTGATATAATTTTTAAAATCGACAAATTGCATCACCAAAGGTATTTTTGAAATACTCTCGTCTTTGTGAGGTCAAAAATTCCCGTTTGATCAATGAAAGGGGTTAATTGTTAAAGATACTTCTAACCCTTGAGGGGCTCGAGCGTGAGAACACGAGGTCAGAGGTCAGTTGGACCTGTTCAACGAATATTCATCTCAAGTGACCCCGGGGCAGAGGTCGAGACTTGTGACCCCTGTATATTAGCATACGGATGCTAAGTTAAGATTAAGTAGCTAATTTGCATATAGCTATTTATTTCGTGTTATTAGTTCTCTTGATAATTTTAAAATAGAGTTTGTAACGAATTTAACTTTTTCATAATTTAAAAAATTACTTTAATAGTTTGTCTGAAGTGAAAACAATAGTTTAGTGTACTCTAAATTTGATCATAAAAATCATTCAGAAATTTTATACGCATGTTTATGTAAATAAATTCTTTTATAAAAAAAAAAGTTTTTTTTTTAACGTAACACAAATTAAATTAAAATCAGTAATATAAAACACTACATATTTAGCGCAAGAACGTTTTAAAATTAATATTACAATATCGTTTGAATTCACGAAACAACTCTTCAAGTAAAATTAACAATTGCACACCAAAGACTCGTCTAACCGAATCACAAGAATAACCGTTGTTTAATTGCTATGCAAAATGCAAATTTCTTGCATAAAATTGAATAGCTTAATTTCTTTAAGAATCGCATAACGAATGTAGCGTGAGAAATAAAAGGCATCTGCAATTTAAAATAGCGAGATGGACGGCAAAATATCTTAGAAATGACCCCTTTTAACAGCTTGACCCCACCTGTTTCGTTTTATAATCACTTATTTTACATAACGTGTCAGGATGTTCTATGATGTTTTCTCACATTTTAATGACATATTTCTCTCGTCTCTTATTGAAGTTACTTCGTGACGCGCTCTAGAAGGATTGACATTTCTGATGGGGATAATTTAATATTTTCTTTGTTTATGTGATTAGTTTGGAATACAATTATGTAAGTATTTGTTATTTCACGTGTGTGTATTGTGTAAAATTTTATATTTAAATTATTATATCTTAGTATTATTTTATTGCTTTTAAATACTCGCATTTAGTGTTGTAAAATCTATAGTCTATACTAATATTATAAAGAGAAAAAAATTGTATTTTTGTATGTATTGAAATAACTCAAAAACTACTTGGCCGATTTTAAAAATTCTTTCACTGTTAGAAATATAATTTATCTGTGAGTAATATAGGCTATATTTTTTAATTTCACGCATGCGAAGTCGCGAGCAACAGCTATTCTTAAATAAAAATGCTTAATAATATATTACTCACGCTATAATGAAAACATATCCTTATGATTTTGCACTCATACTACCAAATTCCAATGTAAGTTTTAGCAAGAAAGTAATAGATTTTTAAGATATAAAAATTCTAACTAAAATTTTTTACAAAAAATATACACACATTGAATATAAACATAAAAGAGATATGTCTAAAAACTCATGCTTTGTTTAAAAACCACACAATGTAAAAACTAGCATGTACCATCTTTCGACCACATCATTTATCCGGTGGGATAGAGTCAAGCGCTTGCTTATTAAATATTAAAAAAACGAAATAATTTATTCACAGACAACAGAAGACGATGCCAACATGTTCCATGTCGTTGCCGTCGCTTATCGGATTTATATCTCAGCGTTTTCATTTAATTGAAAGGACAATATGATTAGTTTGCGCTCGATTCCTTCGCCGGCCTGTTCCGGCACTCGTTTTGTTTAATTTATTAGATAATTCGTATTCCGATTCGATTCCGCGCCTCTTCGATTAAACGATTTACATCGATTTTCGCGTTTAGATTTTTTTTTGTTCAATCGAATAGTCTGAAAAGTTTTTTCAATCAGTTTATTAAATACATATTATATTTTGTGGGAATGACTTCGTAACTTAAATTGACAGTAAAAATTAAATGAAAAGGGTCGTCTTCGACAAGCTTTATTGTTGATAAAACACTTCGGTCCTTCCATACCTCCTTGCTTTAGTATGACATCAAAGTAAGAAATTATTTAGTCAACGTAAAAGCATTGAGTTTGTAAGGTTTTTGGTTGTATAAGCAAAAAGGTGATAGGATCATGAGTACTTATTTTATATGTATATTTTTATTGAGTCAGTATTATTCATAGGTATTATAAATGTGAATTGTTTAGTCAAAACCGATCAGGTTAGTGTCCCAGTGAACCCGGTACGAAGTCGAAAAGCCGAGTCGAACACCTAATATGATCCTCCATTCAATATTCGAATTTGAAAAAAGAAATTCTAGCGATGTGACCTTGTGCGTATCCCGGCTTCGTTTTTCGTTTAGGACGCAGGCGCGTTTGGGTCCGGATCAATGCCGAAAAACGGGGCCCTACACCCTCCCACAACGCCTCCCGCGTGTCCGCCGCAAAGTAAGCTCGCGGCATCTGAAGGGTTGTTAGGCTGGGACCGGTTGCTAGGTAACCGCGCCTTATTTGGCTCACGGTCGATAATGGGCCGTGCGTTTGTAATTTTCTTTAATCGCAGTCGGGTTTAATGGCCGCTATACGGATACCTTTGTTAGGTAAAATTTGGTTTTTCGCAAATAGACGTCGTATTTAAGCAATGGCGGATCCAGTCAACAAATAGGTAAATATAAACTATACTAATCTATATATTATATATAAAAGAAAGTTTTGTTAGTTACACTATTTATAACTCAAGAACGGCTTTACCGATATGGCTGAAAATTGGT
>JAOCNA010000009.1:5367071-5377283 GCA_026546675.1 Papilio helenus | reverse complement strand
TATTTTGCAATAACAAAGCTTTCTAATGGTAAAAGAATTTTTGAAATCGGTCAGTAGTTTTGGAGTTATTTCAATATATACAAAAATACAAATCTTTCCTCTTTATAATATTAGTATAGTTTAGATGGATGTTTGTTAGTTAGTAGCCTGTATGCTAGTATAACAGTGTTAAACAGATATATATAAAAAGTTATAGTCTATGTGTTCTTCCAGACTATTCTACGCTTGTGACAAATTTCATCTATAGATCTGTTTTAGAGATACGTAACAAACATCCATTCAAACTTTCGCATTTATAATACGTATTAGTATAGTATGATAATTAAATTAATTAGATAAACAAATTGTAAAGACGTAAACGTATTTATTTAATGACAACAGATAAGGAAGTGTCCAAACTTACCCAAATGCAGTTCTCAGCCGAGACATGACAATGAAGTTTATAGTCAGGAAAATAATGAAACTGTAAGTCAATTAATGTTATTTAATCTTTATTTTGTCATATGAATTATGCAGTTATTATATTCTTTGATGTTTTCAGAATTTATCTTCATATCTACCAGAAACAACTATTGAGATGCAACCTGACGAACTTGATTATAGAAAATCTCTAGACGCGGAAGAAATTTATATACCAACTGGTAAGAACAGAAAAATAGAAAAATGTCTATTACATAACTAGCTGTTGCTCGCGACTTCGTCCCAGTGAAATTAAAAAAGTAAAAAAAATTATAGCCTATGTTACTCAAAGTTTATCTCACCTTTCTAACGGTGAAAAATTTTTAAAATCGGCCCATAGTTTTTGAGTTATTTCAATATATACAAAAATACAAATCTTTCCTCTTTATAATATTAATAAAGATTTTAATATTTTATCTTGGTTTACTTTATTTGTCTGCGAAGCGAGTGTTGACCATTCATTATCTACTTTTAATCGACGGAAAAGGGGACTCAAAAAAGATATTTCCCCTTCCTATGTCTCCTTGGCCAAATCCATCTATCATTTCTTTATTAAAAAGAGGTAATAAAGGGAAAGTCCTATACTATATCTTTCGTGACACACAGTCATTAAAACATACGAGCAATGAGTTCTTGTGGAGTGTGTTGTATGTGTTCGTTTATTGATTTCTATTTGAAAAAAGATGTTAATCCATTTTTATCTAATTTTCAGGTAAAAAACCTCAAAAGTACTTCGATGTGAACGTGACGGAGAACTTGGACCGCAGCGAGCGCGGACCTTGCGATGCTGGCTTTAGATATAATGCAACTGACGATAATTGCGAAGGTAAGTTAGATAGTCGAATAGAATAATAAATTTTTAGATGTTTCGGTCCAAAAATTTGAAAAAATAAATAAAAAATTTTGTCTGTCTGTCTGTCTGTCCGCAAGCCGCGTTTGTTCCGGGTAATCTCCGGAACGGCTGGGCCGATTTCGACCGGACTTTCACTGAAGGGTAGCTGACATAGACGGGCATAATATAGGTTTTTTATCTTAATATTGCGTGGGCGAAGTCGCGGGCAACAGCTAGTTACTTATAAACATTGTTTAAAGTTCTGCATCCTAATACGATTCACCGTAACTAAAAACTTACAGTTGCGCAAATTGAAAGATGTAAACTGGAATATTTTCTTTTTCCCAATTAATTTCAACGTAGAACTGCAGCTACTTTAACGAGTTCATTTATATCTTATGTTATTCACATCAATAAAATAAAATTAAAAACAATTGTTGAGATATAAGTTAAAAATAATATTAAACACGTGACATTGAAAAATAAAAAAAAATTACAGACAAAACACGAAAACGAAAAAGATACACTGCTATTGCCAGAACGTCTTGATTCACATTAATATTCATCTTTATGGGTTTTTGTCTCATAATTATGAATTTATTGTGGAAGAAATAACACATTTCATATTAAAGTTTGATATTGTATTTGTACTTCTATAAAACTTAAGAACTATTAACGCTCACGAGAAAATTGACACAACACTAAGAACCCGACTCCGTTTCAACGAAGTGACTAGCCAGTAAACTTTAAAAAAAGATCTAAATTTCGAACTCCAAATTAAGCATTCCTTAAGAGGTAATCTAAAGGACTTCCTTGTGACCGTTTAGGTAACCGAGTTACTGAGTGGGGCATTAAGGGATAATTTATTTTTAGGCGCAAAATCGATTGGTTTAATTTGTATTAGTTTTCGAATTGAGAAAACGTTTGAATTAAAGGTGGTGGATGGAGGTGAGCTGGCGCTGATGGCTGGTGTGGTAGACTCATGTAAAATTTACCACATGTACAGCCAGCTTTAATTTGGAAGGAATACAAGAACTTTTTGTGATTAGATATCCTGTGACTAATTAATAAGATAGGTTACTTTTAAAAGATTAATGAATACTAAAATATACTTTTAATATGAGGCCAAGGTTAAAATTTAAATACCATTAAATTATGACATCTGTCAGACTGTAAGCGCTTAAGTTGACAAACGAGCAAATAATGTTGACAGTCAGTTGTTTTTGTGGTAATCAAATTTATTTTTCTTTTACAGATCCATCAGTGGGCCACTGGCAATTTTCACACCGGATAAGAGTAAAAAACATATTAATGGTAAGAACTTTTATAAAATAAAATAATAACTACAATACTATCAACAAGCAACTTTCCAAAAAAAATAATAATAAAAACTAAAGCAATCAAGATAAGGCCTTATAATACTGGCAATTAGAACATTTTTAAAAATAAAATAAAACAACAAAATTCGAAAATAGAACATGCAGAACGTAAATTTACTTACGCGTTCCGGTCTGCGGCGGTTCTGGCTACGTCCAGTTTAAATGCGTTTGCGTTTCACACATCGGCCGTGTCGTCTGTCGAGCACGGGGTGGACAGCGCATGAATTTTCCAACAATCAGACGTGCGCGCTTTAATTATTTGACGGCATCCACAGTGAAATACCGCAATATGATCTAAGATGAACCAATAAATATTTGAATACTGATAAAACAATTATATTCACAACTAAATAAGCTACAAAAGAGAATATTTTAGATTGACTTAGAATGTTAACATCAAGGCAGATAATAACTAAGATATTTATTATTACAGATAATTGAGTCGTTTCTCATTACTTTTTATACTATAATGTAATTTCGATTAATATTTGAAATCTTTCATAAACTTACATGCTAGCTGTAGCTAGTTGACTTGGTACTCGTGGAATTAAAAAACGAAACAAAATTAAGTAAGTAAGAGGATAGTCTGGAAGAACACATAGCCTATGTGTGTGTGTGTGACTGTCCTCTAACAGCTAGCATATAATTTCAGTCTTTCTGTCGTATAATTTTTGTCTGGACTATCCTCAACATCGAAGCCAAATTTAATCGAGATTATACAGCCGTTTAGACTACAAACTTTCGCATTTATAATATTAGCAAGTCTATTTTGTGTTGTCAAAAATTTTCCACACGAAAATCTAGCTTAATTGTCTACATCATCCCCTCTGTTACGTCTTTGCAATAGCTTTGTAGGGGGATATAAAAGTGTACATCCGGTCAGTTTTTAGTCGGACCCTTCGTTCAGAAAAGTTGTGAATATTTGAGCGAACGAATTTTCGCGGTGCGTATGTTGACTTAACTGCGAGTGTCTGCGTTGCCCAGTTGATACTGAATAAAAAAAAAACTCTACCATGTAGTCAATTACGTTCTGTGTACGTTTTGATAACGGACAATTTAACCGTTTACTGTTTTATATGGAAAATATTTATCTGCAAATGTGAAGTGGTCAAGCGCTAGCTTAACAAATATAAAAAAAGTAAAAAGGTCACTGATTTTGATGTAATTCACTAGTAGCACATTTGTTATTGCAAAATAAATGATCAATTACTAAATTTTTACAAACGTAATAATATATATAGAGTTATTGTAAAATTTATGTATATTCTGTCTGTCTTTAAATATCTAAATGGTTCTAAATTTAATTGTTAATCACCTTGTAAGGAAAAAGTACTTAATTTTTTTTTAAAAAAGGTAAATAGTACTGGTTAATTCTAATTTTTCTTTTCAAATAAATTCAAACGTACAGAAAGAGCATATCGATAACGCGAAACATTAATCAAGAACGCAGTTTTGAATATCGAACGCTGCGCCGAAAGCGATGCTATCGCGTATCAATGCACAGCAGTTATGTGAATTTGAGGCGTTATGCTTACACCGGCTATGAAACAATACGCCTGAAACAATCAACCTTTTTTTATATTGTTGAATTAAATAAAAAAAACCGGCTGGTTTATTCAAAACTGGCTACTTTAGTTTAATTTATTTGCTCACGTTACATTCGTTTTTTTAAAACTCTTTTTTCGAAATGATCATTCTTTAATGAAAGCGTAAAATGCATTCATATTTTATGTTGCAAAGTTCACTCCTTATTCTACAACTTGGCGTATTAAAAATGAATTTTTTTATATTTTTTAAAAAAGGAATGTAAGCCAGGAACAATGATGTGAGCATTTAAAGAATAAAAAAAAGGTAAAAGCGGTTTTACATTTCATGGCCCAACTTCCTATTCCGATAAAACTGACGTGTCAGTTATGAGTTTCTGATCATCGCCTAAGCCGCGCCGCGCCACGCCTCCTACCGTCTCTATCAGTGAAGTTCGGAAACAAATCCTTTTGTTAAATATCAGTTTTCGAAGCTTAACCCTTTTTCTTTTATGACTTTAAATTGATCCTACGGTATTTTTCAGACAGACGAATTACAGTAAGTTTTATATAGAGAAAAAATAGGTTTTTCACTACTTTCTTCAATCCACTTTACTGACCACAGTTAAGCTTTAGTTACATAAGTCGTGTTCCAGTTGACTTTCACTGACCTAGTTCTTTGCTTTTTTATATGCATACTTAATTATTAAAAAAATTTCATACAAATACAGATGGGGGATTTCTTTCGAGATTAACTTGAGAATGCTAATTAACATATTTCGCTTTGTTATATTGTTAAGTTTGTTTCCACTTATATCCAACTTAATGACTCAAGTTATCTATAAATGTTTGATTGTTGATAGATTTATAGATTTGTTGCTATATAAAGATTTCCGTCGTGTTCTAAACAGTTGTAAAAATTATTTTTTATTTAAATGTAAATTGAAATCAAATACTTTGTCCTAGTTAAAAATGATATTAAAATTTACATCGCTTACATTAAATAAAACTAATTCAACAAATTTGATCGCGCTTAAATTTTTATACTTTTAACATCGGGATGTTTGAAGGACTCTTCGCAGAGGGAGGAGCCAGTTAGCGCGGGATGTCAAATTATATTTATTTAATACATAAAAACTCTTATGTCTTGTCGTAAAGAGAGACAGCTATAGTTACTGATTTTCACTGATCTTACGTTCCTAATGTGAACCTACATTAACTTGCCCTTGTCCCTACGCAAGGTATCAGACGTCATATCTGAATTCACACTCCCTTCTTTAGCATATCCTCTGTCACAAAATCTATCCATACATTTCTTCGGTCTTCCTCTACTTTAATGCTTTAAGTCGTAAGTCTAAGTTTTAAACAATGAGCTATTGCTGGTATTATATTTCAGGCAATATAGAGAATTTTTCATTAATGATGTTACTAAAAATTATATTCTTATAAAATATTTTTTTTGTAATATAATAAGAGCATGATAAGTAGGCAGTCGGACAAAGAAAAACTCTTCGGTTCACGTATAGCCTAATCAATATAAGTAGGTACGATTCACTCATTCAGACGCTATAATTCCGTTAATAAAAATACAGAGAGCTCGGCTCAAAGGGGGCACGGTGGGAGTCGGAAGCGCAGTGGGCTTCGGAAAATTCACCCGGTGAATGGTAAAACGCGGCGATAGACAAACAGCCGGCTGACCCCGCGTCGCCCGCCGCGCTCCCCGCGGTCCCCCGCGCCCACCGCGCACCCCGCGCCACGACGCCCACCTCCACCTAACGTGCATTTTGAAATAATGCCCCCAAAGGTTGCGTTACCGGCTATATATTCAACTACCGTCCACCATTTTCGAACCTCGTCGTCGAACCCCGCGCGCGAATTTTCAACGTTCGATGACAGACAACTTTTTTTTTTCATTGTTAGTCGTATGAAACTTTTACAACCGGCCAGGATCGCATCCAAAGAGATTAGCACGTAATGAGGTTGTAATCGTTTCGCGAACACAAATATGTTCTTAGGCAGAGTTAAGCCACGCATACAGGTTATAAATCTAGTCGACACGAAATGGCTGACCAGCTCGGTCCTCCCCTCCCACAGATCTATGCGCTATAGCCGAGCCGATGCAAAAGTGTGCGCCATAAATTTTATACAAGCACCAGTGTACGGTAAAACTGATGCGGGCCCTGTGTGCGTGAAAATTCGTGTTTCGTAAGAGGAGTGGACATTGCCAGTTTTGCTTTGTACGTGTCGTGTACCTAAATGCTGGCGTGCCTACGAGATGCGGCGGTGTAACGGGCTAATCTAAATAAATTGATAGCAACACTGACGCGAGTTCAGTTAGCCGACGTTTTCATTAAGCAGATCACCGGCGAACCGCACACTAACGTTATCGCGGTCAGATACCTGATACCTAATCACCTCTAATTGAACTAATTCCAACAAATAGCTCTATTTGCAGGAAAACTATTTCTGTGTCTACTTGGCTCATTTTGTAATTTGTTAACCTTGATATAACCCAAAGTTAGTACCATGAAAAGTTATTAACATTGCCTATTTAAATGTTAACGGGATTTCAAGAGATCATGACACAGTCGAGCTAAATTGGTTTTTCAACAATAGAAATTCTTTAAAAATTAACGAAAACATTGGCTTTCGGGGCCTACGCGGTCGCTGAACCAAAATTTAGCGTTGTTTTTTAGCCACCCTCAAGGATCGGAGTATGCGGCGGCCTTTCATGTAGCTTTCCGTCCGGCCGAGTTCGAACGCTGAAAGAAGTGTGAACCCGGCCGTGACGGCCACCACTCAGGTGTGGCTAACACGGGAACGATGGCCCTAGCCACTTAGTCTGCACCCGTATTACCGACTCGTTTATTTTTAAACAGGGCTCGACCATTCCGCCGTCCCGAAAAGATATAATACGCACGAGAATATGGAGATTTTGGTGAAAAACCGATCCGAGAGCCGAGGAGAGTACGCACGCACACATCGGTGCGAGCTTTAAAGCCGTTATCGGTTACGCACTTATATTTAACCGTAAACGTAGCTAGATTTCTGCACAAAAACGCATCTTCCCCCTGGCCCCCAACTCCGGCTAGCCGGCGGGCGAACGAATACATTCGACTAGCCCATTTGCAATATCGCATTGTGTGAGTGAGCGTAGGTCGCGCGGCGCGCCGGTGTGCGCGGGGCGCCGGCCGCACTCGCACACGGCCGCTTGCTTAGCCCGTAGCCGTAGCCCGTAGCCCGTGTAGCCTGTGTAGGTTGTGCGTAGCGCCGATATACATACGCCGATGTACGTCTATGCGCCCGCGGTATTGGTTTTCTGTAGTGCACGGCTTTAACAAATTTCAAATTCACAAAATCGTGATTGGTCGGTATTTTGTTTGAATAAGCGAACGCATCGGTGCCGGCTCGGCTTAAAATCTCGCTAGATAATTCGTTTAGGTGTAAAATTATGTGTTTCATTCGATTTTGTTTCGCATAAAGCGTTGTTTGCAATGAATTTACGTTTCGCCAGTATTTGTTCGATCGTTGCGTCAGCAAACAATCAGTAATTACTAGAACCGTTTTGAAGATAATATATTAATCGGTGGCGCGGAACGTTTTATTGTTAAAATTTGGGGGTGTAGTAGAGCATCACTTGATATAGTGATTACATATTATCGATACAAATGAAGCAATTAGAGGCACGCGCCACTACCTCCGCCACCGGAAGACAGACGCTCTAATACTCGCCCCGGGACACAAATATCAATTTCTTGAACGCATCCTTGCGCGACTGCCACATTAAGACCGCAACACACTTTTTTACATCAACTTAAAAACGTATTCATCTTTCCTTTATAATATCTTAGACGCATTTTATATCAAGACTCGATTAACAGATGGATTTTGGAAATATAACATTTGAATATTGAAAGAATGATATTTTTTTATAAGGACAATGTACAAAGGACATTCTAAAAAGTTGATTTTAAATTTAAACTTTAATTGTTATCTATTTTCAATGATACTGTTGTTTACAAAAATATCATCTACGCAAGAAGAAAATTACAATTTATAGTTACCATGTCCATAGTTACCTATCTCATTAATTGATATCTTTCGGTTAGTAGCCCGTAAACAATATTCCCAATCGACACATCCACCGGAAGTAAAAAACAGGAATTAATCGATCCAAGATGAGGGTACAAACTGTCTACTCATTGCCCAAACTTCCGAAATACTTGGCTTCCTTCAAGACGCTATTGTTTAATTGGAATGGGCACGGACTGGAAACCGATAGGGTATCGATGTAGAGTCATTTTATACTTATCAATGTATAAGTATTCAATTTTAAACTTTATGTACATACTGTTAAAGTTTCACTCGTGTGTTTTTAAGTTGTCTATGATGCAATAAAGTTGCTATTTCATTCCACACATGGTTTAGGAACATATGGTGGCTAAAAGTTTTGAGGCGAATTTAAATTGAATTGAACAAAACAGTCTATAAATGACTTTCTTCTTCTAATCTTTACTCATTGATTTCGCCCACCACTCCATCCGCGTGGAATTAAAAATAACAAAAGTAAGTAGCCTATGTGTTCATCCAGACGATCCTCTACATCTGTGCCAAATTTTATCGAGATCTGTTCATCAGTTTAGGTTACAAACACTAACAAAGATCCATCCATCTAAAATTTAGCATTTATGATATTAGTAAGATTTTTAAAACCTAAATACCAAATGCACCTACAATAGTACATGGAAACCATAAACACAAAACAAAATAGAAACCATAACCAACTTGTCAGATATGATAAGAAAAAAATACCTTTTGGGCACCGTCTATCAACACGATTGTTGGTCCGAATCCCGACTTTTAAAAAAAAAGCCACTTCATTGCCTGTTAATTTTATTAAGGCCGGGAATACACATGCTAGTAGCTGGCACTAGCTTGCCAACTACTTCGTTGTACTGGCATGTATCTTTCCTTTAAGAGTTCGAATACTCGGTATAATAAGGCGGTGTTCACATGCGTGCAGCGACATACGGCACGACACGACAGCTTGGCTGGCCGTTGTTCATTACCGATGACTTAGACACTCTCTGTTTAGAATAATGATAAACCGTTTCGTTTAAAAGTTTAACGTATTTTACATGCTAATTATTTCTTCGTAAGAGATTATAAAAAAGTTATTAAGTAATTCACCAAGAGATATTTGTTAGTTTAAAAGATAAGTAAGTGTGGAGACAGATTTACTTCGACTTGGAATAATTAATTTAAAAGTCCGACAGCATTTCGAAAGAGCGTACTTAAATATTTCTTTTACTTTCCTTGGAATACTCTACATATTTATAACGGGTGTTTTCATCTATTTCAAGACGCCTTCAGAAAACGAATAAAACGAATCTTTAATTTGGATACGAAATTAAAATTTAACCACAAATATTAAGTTTCAAATAACTGAGAACTCATTTAAATATCAAATCTTATTTTGAAGACGAACTTGAATTAAACACGTTCCAGCACTTGATTTTATTTTAACAGACGCGGTTTATTCGTCACGTTATTTAATATTTAAATTAAAGATTTTAAGACTACATTTCTAGAAGCAATGTAATACACGAACGCAGTGTTTTGTTTGTGCGTTCAAATGATGATCAAACACGCAATCTAAGGAATATTAAAACTGTTTTTAAAATAGCATATTCATATTTCGAATGTTAAAGTATATTATTATTTTTTTAATTTAAATAGTTAACAATATGAAGTGTAGATAAGAAGTCACATTGATGTGTTAAATCGATGGCTCCTACGTAAACTAACGTATGTTTGAAATGCTTATTTTGAAGACATTAATTACGACTTATCAAATATGAACCAAAATCAACCGTTCTTCTTTCTAACATTTTTCTAATTTCATTTGTAATTGGTATTTATCGATTTAATTTAAAAATCATAGACCATGATCAATGCGGCCTCGAAGGGAGGCAGGGAGGGGTTGGACGGGACGTGAATGGATGAGACGTTCAGACCA
>JAOCNA010000009.1:5131458-5141608 GCA_026546675.1 Papilio helenus | reverse complement strand
TTTCGAGTTTCGAGTTTCGAGTTTTCGAGTTTTCGATATGCGATATGCGTTATGCGCTATTTCACGACGGACCGTGACCCAGTTTACGTTTTATTTGTAGAATTAATTCCAATACGAATACATTTATACTTATAGGTAAATAACATGAATATTACGCAACACAAGCTTTCATGAACACATCGAGTTATTTACTTGTTAATGAAAAAAAAACACTAACGAATTGTTAAATTTACCCGGGAAACCAGCCATAAATTGAATAAATATCAGTCTAAGAGCTATTACACGTATTGTAGTCATACTACGATCAGCATTCGAAGTTAGCCATTCACGGACCGATACTAGCATGCACTGACTGCTAGAAGTTGAACTGCTTCCGTGTATTGCCTGCCTTAAATGTAACAAAACACAAAACGCACAAAGAAAGTGTGAGTCATTTGACTATTCTTTGTGACTCATCGATATGTAGATCAACATTACCCATATGGGTTAAGACTTAAGGTGTCTTCGCATCGCCCACGAGCCATGCATAATTTACAATACAGATAGCAAAAAAAGACGATGCTGTTTTTTACAACTGCGCCCACAACAAATCTGGTTTATCAATGTAATTGAATTTCTTCATATACATTGTTTATCATGTGGTTGTGGGTTGCGGTATTATGAATAGATTAATTACATCTAAATAATAGCGATGGAAATAACTCTGAAGGTATTTTAAATGAACTATTAATTTAGCTGAGGACAAAAAATGTTAAAGTATTACTTTTTTAAAACATAGACAATTCGTCGTGGTAATTACATCACTATGGGTGCGACCCGTGCTGTTTATTCAGCCATAAACACATTTTAAAATATTCAACGCCCTCACTTCGTGTTTTATCCGTACTAACGTCCTTTAGACGCTCCTCATCGCTTCATATAAACTCCTTAAACAGAGCTGTCAAGAACACAAGACAACACCAAAGTAGGAGTTTCTCGAGGTACGAACATCGAACCAAAGAAATTACAACTACTGGTTACTTTGACTATAGAAAAAAGGACTAGGCAAAGAGCTGTCGTTGTACTGAGTATATTCTGCCACTTTTCGCGGGGGTTGAGATAAAGATGACATCACACATGTACATATTTTGCTCACACGCACACAATTTCAGTTATTTTTCAATTTAAGTCGTCGTCGATCAATAATTTACACACTTACACAAAACGAGCATACAAGCAAGTTTAGGACTTTAGTTGGTTTTTATTTGACGGAAGGGAATGCGCGCCCTGACAGATCCTGTCGTTTAAAAGTCAAAGAGCTACTATTTAGTTAGAGTTGGTATGTAAATAGATTCTGCTAGGAATTATTAATCATTTTCACAGCAGTCTGTGAGTCAGAAAAATAAATTATAATATTTAAAGTACTAGTATTTATTGTTACAATTATACTATGAGAAACACGTTCTATATGGACTTTAGTTAGTACTGCTTACTTTTTAATCTTTGATGAAAACCTCAATTGGGATTATGGCCAAGCTTTTTCAGCTTTTATATTAAAAAATAATCCATCGTTCAAAAATGTAATAATGCTAAAACCGGCCCTGTACAGTCTGTTTCTGAATAAAAATAAACGCGTAACATCAAGCGTATGAAAAATTACTATAAAAGCAAAAACGGGTTAAGGCGTGGGCGTTCACATAATGAGAATCCATTGCCTTTTTAGTTTAGCGTGAGCGAGTGATTGATGAAATGTTTCCGGTCCGGAGGAAGGGCTTTCTATTAAATTGACTTTCACACCATTTTGATAGGCGGTTAAATTTCAAATCATGCCTTAATAACATCGCAATAATCGACTGCATAGTTTTCTACTATTAGGCAGCGGTCACGATACGTGCGTAAATCGACATTTGTAAAGTTGATTGTCAACTGAATTCTTACTACATTAAAAAAAACAATATTCTAAGTGAAAGGATGATTCAGTAGCGGTTGTATTTATTGAATTTTAATTAGCAAATTAAATTCATTGATGAAACAGTATCGGACGTGGGCAAAGAACACCGGCGCCATGTTCCCTGCGCGTGCGCAGGGCGGATGCGCGATATAAATAGACTATCGTCTATTTCAGATGGGACATAGCCCGCCATGTGCCACTCTGCACGTCTGGTATCCAACTTGTTAAAATTAATTGAATTCTTATGTTATTGAGTCATCTTACAACGGAGATATCGGTGTCCTGTCTATATACATTTTCAACTCTGCATTACTTAATAACATTATTAAAAGACACCCTATAATACAAAGATGTTCCCTACCACGAGAATATGAAAACGTATATGTTATACTCTATTAATTACATTATTTAACGCAACATACATATATCTTATTTAAAGTTTCTAAAATGGCGAATGTCATCTGATTAATGCAAATAATTTCTGTTAAAGTCATCTCATCTCATTATGATAACGTAGGTCGAGATTTTCTTCACATCACACAAGTCACGTATTAAATAGGTCATGTACACACTTCAATATTGATTATGTACCTTCCCAGCAGCTCGCAACAGACGGTTTAAACATTTATCTCTCCATTCGCCACCATCGGAAATAATTTTCGCGTGGGAAACTGTTCAACTCATCGACGATAAATGCACTTTAATCCAAACCAATACGCCTTAATCCAAATGCATAAAGTCCAAAATAGAATAGCACCGCAAACCTACAAACACATGATTATGAGTGTGTGATCAGTCTTTTTTTCTTGGATATATTTAGTGTATCGAGTTAGAAAACTTTGGTTTTTAAAGAATATCTGTTTAAGACCACCCATGATTGGAATGTGTGCACTATTGATTATAAAACATTGTACTGAGATTGTTAGTCGTTAAATACTTCCATCCGTTAGGGTGCTATCAATTGGTAGACCCGTTGATTATTTGTAATTCATACCAATTTAAATGATTAAGTTCGACATAGGTGGGTCTTAATATGCGGGTGGTCATAATTAAGGAGTTAATTCTATTGTAATACAAGGGTATAAACAAAATTAGAGGACTACAGTATGTATTTACTTGTAGATTAGGTTGCTTTTTGTCCTAATAGTGGCACAGTGCATTAGGTATTGAGATTCAAAGACCATTAAAATTATCGAACTATAACAGAGTATGTTTGTCATTTTAGACTTATAATTTACAGTTCGGTGGCCTTCTTGCAATATTCAATACCGTTATAATATTAGTTCATACATGGTAGTTAATTTTCACACCTTTACAGTTAATATTTTAAAATCGCACACCGAAAATGGTATGCCATCAAGCACAGGCGCACAAGCGAGACCAATATTATATGTTTTTTCTCCATTGTTAAATGTACTGGAACGTTATCAACAAAGAAATACAAAAAAAACCTATACCCAGAAGCGCAGATTTTTATAATCCTGAGGAATTTTGTAGGTTGGTAACACTTGTCAGAGAGCAAACCCTACAGAAGTGCATTGACTTGTTCCACAACGTCCCCTTTTAGAAAAGCTAAGAGGGATTCTTTGCGGATTATGGAGACTTAGTATACATTTGTCTATTGACAAAGTGCCAAGTGTAGGCTTCGAGCTTTATCTCGATGTAGTATAACATAGTTTTGGTAATGGTTCACTTCTTAATCATCATCATCCTCCTTATCCTACTCCCGTAGGGTCGGCAACAGGTTTAGTCATCACTCCCTTCTTGATCATGTCACCTTTCACGCAATCCATCCAACTCTTTCTACTTCTACCTCTACCGGTGTCCCCTTCCACACTTATAACTAACGTTCTCCTTGTTACATGCGATTCATCCATCCTCATAACATGCCCATCTTTACTAATATGATAAAGACGAAAGATTTGAATTTTTGTATGTATTGAATACGTTATCAGTGATTAACATAGGTTATTTTTACAATTTTTTGTCACGCGGGCGAAGACTCGAGTAACAGCTAGTTGCGAATAAAATCCAATAGCTTTCCAGGTTCTTTTTTACTTACAATTTGATAAATACGTTACTAAGAAAAACAAGACTTTTTTTATTTCTTAATAATAACATCCTGATATTAAATAATGTTATTTTTGTACGGCGTCCGCGCCATGTTTGATTAATGCGTACAGACTAAAAATATACAAATCTGGACCGAGCAGACAGGCTTTTCGTATAAATTATCTGTGCAGTGATTATTTTTTTAAATTTCATAAACACAAGGCGTAAAGAATGAAGAACAAAGTGCAATATTTCATTAAAATAACAGTAAGACATAAAATAATGGTTAATTTATTTATTGTTTGGCTAAACCACAAGTTTTATTTTAGTAGCACATTTTGGTTGAAATATTTTAATGTGAATGACTTTAACAGGAACCAATAAACGTATTTTAGAAATCGGGTTAAGGAAAATAAATTGGGATATTTATTTATCAATCAGAAACCAACTTGGAATGTACGTATAAGGAAAATTTAAAATATGCAAAATACAACGTACAAATAAGGAAATACTTCCTTAACAAAACTATAAATCTTAACAAAAAAATGTACGTAAACAAAGCAAAATATTTACATAACAATCTAAAATATTATTTCATCATGTGATAAAATTTTAAAACAACAATTTAATATTTTATCAAATAACAATTCTTGTTTTCTGATATGAGAATGTGATGTTCTGTACGAAATTAGAGTAAGCCTTACAAGCATACGCGTATTAATGCAAAATGAAAATATATAGACGTACATTTATATACGAAGTGTGACGCATGTAGAAGCAAAAACAAGTACTATACAAATCGATATTTTGTTACCAACAGTTGTTTACAATAACTTCGTATGTTTTCTATTGTTTGAGATGATGTCACTTTCACTAAATCGATTCCGTTGGTTTTGCTAGTGCATGCGTCACACGGTGGTGCCGGAGCCGAGTAGCGGCATCAACATAAAGTCACCGAAATAATCTATTCACAGTCTATAGATAAACAAAAATGTTGCGAGAAAATCAAATAGAGATCTTATTCTAGTCGACTTACAGAAAAAATGGCTATACACCTCGTGGTTGCGACACTTCTTATAATGTAAGGGATCAACTACGGGGAAAGTCGATGAGTGTTAGAGCCGCAAGTGGCATAGTTCATCGACATAAACATCAATAAGATAGTCGATACAAATACATCTATTGGTTAATATAATTGTCATGATCGTAACGATGATGCCAATAAGAAATATCTATCGATAATCAATAAACGTGCCCATAACCATCAGGGCAGGCAGACATTCCAGATATAAGGGTTTCTCAATCTCAAAAGGCCTCTCTCGCGTCAACTAAATACTTATCTACCTAGTCCATTTAGAGCCCCTACAGTACAGACTTCATCGGCGGAGTTTGATCGGGATGAACTGTCAAGCCAACTTCATATAAAACCACCGGTGTAATGTTCGCACCTCCATACATGTTCATACTGATTAAGCGCCCAAAACTATCGGCCGATAGTCTGTATTATGCGTGGGCTCTTAGACAACTTACTTTGCCTTAATTGGTAGGTAGTAAAATCAAACATTCCATGCACATTCAAGAGACTTCTGCATTTCCCAACATAATCTTATCTTCTTCATTCCTTGCCTGCTCTTTATTACCAGACGCATTTCACTGCCGTTACAAATCATTCTTTAACTTTCTGCCAGCCCCAAACATTCAATACCAAAGTAAAAATTACTATTACATTAGACGCTTCTCGCATATATATAAAAACAATAGTTTATTATGCATTATCTCGGAAATATCTTCATCCCAAAAATCCTCGAATTCAAAAAAACATACAGCTTCTAGTCATACCATGTCCAAAAAACTCTTTCAAAAATTCAAACTAATCATTCGATGTCCATTTTCATAAAATAACTTTCCGCGCAAATACTTCAGGGTTATAAAAGCGTATAAGCGTCAGTGCAAACTTTTCCCTTTTTAAACTCAGCATAACAAACTGACAAGTTAAAAAAAAAAACATTGCACTAACGCTTATTAGCTTTTATACCCCTCACTTCATGAAACTAAACACGAGAATTACATGTGGAGGTTTTTGCATTTATCTCATCGAAAAAAACATTTAATTGTGCATTATCATACAAAAAAATCCATCTCACATAACCTCCTTGAAAACCTCTATATTACATAACAATATTTCTCCAAAACAAATTTTCATAGTGCATTATATATAATTTTCAACAAAAAATTATTTCATTCCTCAAATCCTTTCTGGAATCAAGTTCTATATGCATATCATTATACTGGCTTTTATAACAAAGACAAGATTTCATAGTGCACGACATACATAAATTATCCCGTGTAAATCCTTCTTTAACAAAATGCAAATATAACATGCAGCTTTAATATATAAATATTTCATTGTGCATAATCCTTACAGCAACCTATGTGCATATAGCAAAAAATGAGTGTTTCATGTAACATATTATGCATACAATTTGTATGTGATTGAATATATGTTAATACTCCTCAAACATCCAATATTTATCTTGTTTTATCCTTGAATATAACCTTATATATCATATTTTATGTAAATCCCAAATGATTTATAATCACACACCACTGACCTCTATAAATGGACTAACAATAAAACGTGGAAATAAAACGTAGTATTTTGTGCCTATTTGATATTCGCCATCTTGACCCTGAACTTATTATAGACATAGAATGTCATTAACATCAACGGGTGCATTTAAATTGGAACAGTAACAGCTGTAATTTCCAAGCAAAGAGACATCTATTTATACAGATCAGTGGCACACTCCCATAATATCCCTTGCCATTAGTAAGTTTTGAAATGTAATATCCATGTCGTATTCAAGTTACCTTCTAGAATACTTCTGCCGTATTTTGAAAAGTACTATGCAGCCTTATAGGTTTTTAATTTTTATTTCAGTATTTCACTCAGTTAATATCGAATGACATCTTTTGTATTTAATAATATTGACATGGTCAAGTCCAAATTTCATTTCAAATTGTTTGAATATAAAATTAAAAACCTATATGTAACTATATCAACATCATTGTCCATTAGTTTTATCCGTTAGTTCTCCTTATCTCTTTTCTTTGTCATATTTGTATGTCATTTCCTTGCAAATTTCATATTCGTATACATTTTCGCTTTTGGCTTTCGCCACGTCTTGTACTTCAACTCCGTGTTTTCGTCATATAACTTGAAATATGTTTCAGTAATTGCTTATCAAAGAAGTCACATTATTATTTATCTCTATAGGTATAGTCAGAAAGTCTTATATTTTTTTGCGTATACACATAATAGGGATTGTCTCCTATTCATTAGCCGCCTTATATAAAAACACTATTTTGTAACTAAAACCAACTTAAACACAAATTGAGATAGTATTGGCTGAGATATCAGTTTATTCAATTGAAGAACTAAAATTTAACGTATTGTAAAACACAAACCATTGAACTAACGAGCGATTGTATTTTAAACCAACTTTATCTTAATAAGAGAAAGAAAAGAGTTTTAATTTTCATCATAAAAATATTAGTTCAACTAAGAAATATCAAGCTATAACCTACGGAATATTAGGTGTTTATTTGTGCCATTTTCTAACTACAATTTCTATTTGGGAAATACTATGACTATAGAGAAACGGACTAATCAAGATCTGATGTGCTAAACAAATTCTGCCATTACGGTGAAAAATAAACCACTTTACGAAATTTAGACTCAAAAACTTATCCATACAAAACGAATACATCTTCAAGAAAAATTAGAATTTTTCTAAGAAACCAAAGTAACTAAAAAAAGTTTTGAATTTACTGTTTATGCTACAAAGCTTTACATGTCCTGCCATTTAAAAGTCAAAGGGGATATCGCTTATCAAATGTCAATTTGTCTATGAGGTCAGGTCAAATAGTTTTACGTTTAAGAGCTCTTAAGTTGTTTGATGTAGCGTCAGTTGTGGTCAGTAGCTTTATATATTCAGAAACTCAAACTTAGTTTAAGGAGCGTTCAAACTCGCAAGTTTTAAACTCGAGGGAAAGTTACATCAAAGTTGTTGCATTTGTTTCGTGAAGTCTGTTATTGTGGCATTCGATTATTGGCATTTGTTGTCTCTGGTAAGACAAAGATGTAAGGGATGGTATTATTAATGCAATTATCATTGTAGTACTTTTTTATTGTCGACATATATAAACATGTTGCTATCTTTCTCGATCTCCTTTAAAATGAATGAGATGAAAGTATGCTATGTCTGCATCATCATTTTTTGAACAATATATAAGCTAAAATCTATTTTAAACAATTTCTAAGTTTTTGTGGTTAGATCCTAATATGTTTTTTATACAAACGCAGCAAACCGCAGCACCGTAAAGTTTCCAATTTAACTTTTGTGAAAGATAACGAGATTGCAGTCTACTTTAGGATGTACCTTTTTCGGGGTACTTACGGCGTTAAAAAATGTAACTATAATATTTGTTTATTAACCAACAAATGTTGATAGATGTTACGTTACTTTTTTAAAAATTTATTCTGCTAATGTTTAATAAATACAATTCTAGTAGCAGTTACAAAAACTCAAAAGGTTTTTGTGCAACTGCTAGTTACTTAGGTCTATAAAAGTTCACATTTGTGATATCCTACATGAACAACAAATGTTATGCTGCCATACATGTATTATAACAGTGAAAACGCACGATGAAGTAATAACAAAGAATAAGAAAATAATAGACTGTTTATAACTTAAAGTAGTAAACACGTTAATTACATTACGAAAATAATATTACTTCCAATCTAGGTTTAATAAAAGCTAGACTTTCTCAGAAAGCTAAATGTGGTAAAATTAAATGTCCAGACGAATCTAGAGTGAACAACATGGATTAAGTGCTTTCCTTAGATTTATTACGAGATTTGTATCCTGACAAACTTAACAGGTCTATTTCTTAAAGATTAATAGGTAACTTACGGCCAAATTCTGGAACGATTCTTAAATCGTTTCGTCATTACGGCTTACAATTTGTATGACGTCAAAACATTAAATTCTGAGTTTATGGGTGGCATTATCATTTAAGAAGCTTTCAGATGTTCGAATGCCGTTTCAGTATTCCGCTGTTACACAATAAAAGAGCAAACGTTTACGCCCGTAACTCGGCGAGATAAGCAGAGATAACAGTTTTCTTATTTAATTTGGAAAGGGTCAAAACTAATTCATAACCGCATGACTTACGAACACTGAAACGACATTTATATATGACTAGCTGTTGCTCGCGATTTCGCCCGGGTGAAATTAAAAAATATAACCTATGTTACTCACAGATAAATTACTTTTCTAATGGTGAAAGAATTTTTAAAATCGGAGCAGTAGTTTTTGAGTTATTTCAATACATAAAATCGGCCCAGTAGTTTTTGAGTTATACATACAAAAATACAAAGATACAAATCTTTCCTCTTTATAATATTATAGATATAGATTTGTAAACGGGCACTATTAATCAAATTCCATTTATATTTGACGTCTGCCAGATTGTAAGCGGCGCTTAAGAAAGGAATTGTTTTTGATTCGTATCAATGCAACTATTGAAGTTGTTATATATTAAGACAGAAAGCTAGAAAATGTTTAATTTTAATATTAATCTGTTTTCCTTTGTTTATTTTTTTAATTTAATTAAAAACGTTGCATTTATTAAAATTATTCTAGTGTAAATATTATCCACTTTACTTTAATTTTAAAGTGCAAGTTTTTTTTAATTCGTCGTGTTCTTTAATGTTCTGGTTTGTAGCAGACTAGACTCGCTGCCAATTAACTTTTTACTTAGGAGAGTTTTATTTTTTTTAATTTAATCTTTTAAAGTACCAAGAGTTAAATAATTTAAACTGTTTGCAACAAAAATTATTGCATGAAGTTGTTATTGGTATAGTTCTATTTAAATTATTTGTCCTTGACCGCAATCTACTCAAGTATATCTATACATATAATAAAAGTGGAGTGTCTGTTTGTAATATCAAAAGAAAAATTTCCAGATTTCGGGAAGATGATGTATTTGCATTGCTGATAACGAAAATCGCATTTAAAAAAAATGTCTGTCTGTCTGTCTGTCCGCAAGCCGCGTTTGTTCCGGGTAATCTCCGATACTGTTGGGTCGATTTCGACCGGACAT
>JAOCNA010000009.1:5043588-5055426 GCA_026546675.1 Papilio helenus | reverse complement strand
GTTGGGCGTTTGGTGGAATTGGTAGAGCCCGACAAAGGCCGCTTGGTGGTGCTGGACGCGGTGGTCTTGGAGGGAGAAGCCTTGGTAGGGGAAGTCTTGGTATTTTCCTTATCCTTGGTGCCCTCAGGGCTGGTAATAGGCCCTTCACTGCCCGACATGACGGTGGAATCGACGGGGGTTGCTGGTGGTGCGTTCTCCGTGTCTGTCTCGGCGGCCGGAGGGGGAGGAGGGACGGGATCCTCGGTTGAAGCCATGGTGTACTAAACGCAGCGGTTTGTTTATGGTGGGAACTTAGCTGAATCCAGGCACAATCGCGTCAGTAATTTGTATGTGTTTAAATCCCGACCAGAAGGTAGTAGGAGCACAAGAGAAAAACAGAAGAAGGAAAAAAAAAAAAGTGTAGGAGAAACAGTCGCAACGCGTGTATGCAGGCTGAGGTCACTAGTGGACTGAGTCGCAAAAGCCAATCAGAACAGCAACATCGTATAAACTACAATATCTTCCTTATGCTAACCCGTCACTCTGTTTCTCTTTCTTCTTCCGGCGTGTTTTGTGTATATCTGGCAAAGTTCCGGACGAGAGGCAGTTGCGATGGCGGGCACCAGGAGACCTCGGGGAAAGCTGGATTGACCACTTTCTGGGCTGGGGAGAGAAGGGACTCACGCGAATCAAGGAAAAGATGAGGCGATTAATCGATTAAGAGGCTTGAATAGTAGTCAGTAACTGTCCTTTGCTGAACAGGCGAGCAGAGAGCTGTAGGGACCAGGAGCAGGGACCAGGGGAGCAACGGACCTAATTAACAGAAACAGCAGAATAGAAAGAGACAACAAGGAAAAAACAATTACAATGAAGATTACAAGAGAAACAAACAAGAAAGAAGAAGAGGAATTAAACAGAGTAAGCCGTGCTTGTTGGAGAGAGAAAAGAGAAGAGGGTGAAGAGAGAAGAAGAGGAAAAGGCGGGCGGAGAGAAAGAGATCAGGAGGATCGACATATAGTATAGGGGAGCCCTAAATGAGTAGTAGTATAGTTCTAGCAAGGTAGAAGAGCAATTCAGCCAATTCAGTTTAAAAGCGTTTATTTGGCTGTTGGAATTTCGGATATTCGATCCATGGTTCGCTTCAGGGGTATAAACTATGAACTGGTATATGGTACAGACTGGTATGGCTCAATATGGTACGAAGCAAGGGGTATCAAACATGAAAGAAAGAAACAAAAAAAAAGACAAATATAACTAGACAGAAAGACAGAATAATGCAATGCTAGGAATCTCGCACGCTCAACAACCACCCCCATCGCCGTCGTCCATCCTCCGTCTCCAATTGCGCTGCTATCGTCGGCTGCATCCTGTCATGCACCTGCAATGCTTTGGCGCGCAGTTCCCGCTGCGTCCGATGGCGCAGGCGATGTCCAAAATGCCCGATGATTTGGAGGTAACGGTCCGGCCCTGGATGTAGAGTCAGTATACAGTACAGGGATCATCCCTCTTCCAGCACTTACCCTGGTATGCTTGCAACCCGTCGATCAGAGCCAGACCTTCGTCCTGAGACCACTCCCTCTCATGACCATTCGCGAACTCTGTATCTTCACCCTGGTTGCCCGCGCCAGCTATCCTGGCAGGTTCTCTCCTTGGCCGCAATTCTCGCGAATCCAACCCTTTGAGGAGTCCGTGTAGTGCTCGGTCAAGGCCTTTGGTGCGCACCAATCCACGAACAATTCTCTGCATCTTCATGCTGGTCGTACGATCACAGAACCGCCGGAGTAAAATCAGCACGCGGCGGAAATGGCCATGGAGCCCCGGGAACATCGTAGGATTAGTATAGTAGACCTGGAAGCATGCGAAAAGCAGCTTCACCATGTCTGGGAGCACTCGCGCTTCGAATTCGTCCACCAGATCTCGCGCGTGCTCTTCTTCGTCGCTGAAATTACTATCTTGGGTGGCCATATGGTACGCTTGATCGAGAAGTCCATCTCCTTCACGAGGGATGGTTGCTAGAAGATTATCGCATTGTACCAGGTCCGCGTGCGATGGTGGAGTGTCCACCATATCCAAATAGATTCCTCGTAGCTCGCGAATTGCCGTGCAGACATCCACAAAGTACTTGGCCAGAGAAGGATCAGCCATGCGCTTCAATTCTTTGGCTTTGCTATTAACCACAAGCCAATTGACCCGTTGTTGGCCAAGGCTCATGGCCTGTTCCATCCATTGGAGCCTTTTTGCCTTCCCCTCCTCCCTCGCTCTCTCTGCTTCTTTCGCCGCCTCGTCTTCTTCCTCGTCATTGTCATTGCCTCCCTCATTATCAGATTGAGACCGGCCCCGTGTATCTCCAATCTCTTGGTCGCCCAAAGAAAGGGATGCCTTTTGATTCCGTAGAGACTGTCGACGACTGCGAGGCTCCGGTTCAACACGCTGTCGTTTACTTTGTCGGGGGACCGGGAGATCATCTTCATCAGGAGAATGTTCCGCGGATTCCTCAGAAGAGCTGCTAGAGTCACTCTCGGCATCCTCCGTCTCGTAGCTCGAACCGGATGAGTCCTTCTCTTTGTTGCTTTCATTGTAGGCCTGGTGTTGTGTAGGAGTTTCGTTTGTTTTCCGCGTGGCAGCAATATTCCTTGATTCCCTGTGTCTGGCAGATCGCGGCGGCGAGGGGGGCTGTGATGTCTCCTGGGCTTGGTTTATGAAAACTACAGGCCTAGGGTGACTGGCAGCTGGTTTGCTGGCCTCCTCGGAGCTACTTTTATCTTCATCTTCACTCGATTCCTCGCTTGAACCACTTTCTTCCTCACTGTGAGCCTTGCTAGTGTCGGGATTTTGTGTATTTTTAGGGGTATTCGGGCCCTCCTCCCCTGAATCACTGTCTTGACTCTGACTGGTGTCGGAACTTTGTTCACTCGCAGGGGCACTCGACACGAGGAATCCGTCTCCTCTAAAAAGCGCAGATGGTGAAGGAAGGTCCGGGAATTCCTCTTTATCCGCCTGTTTCCTGGAAGACGGTCGACTCGAGCGTGTGGTCTTCGGCGTATTGTCTTCTGAAAACAAGCGAAGGTCACCCTCCTCATCCCCCTCATTGTCCTCACTACTGTCCTCCTCGTATTCCTCCTCACTTCCATCCTTGTCCTTTCCATCCTCAATGCCCTTATCATCCTCCGTATAATTCACCACTGCCCTCGATCGAAGCCATTTCCCACTCGACACGTTGTCCGCCTCGGTTTGTTCCAGCCGGGGTCGATAGTAACACATTTTTGACCATAAAAATGTAAAAAAATTGGCATATCCATATTAAGCGAACGTATTGTTTCTCCTAAAATAAAAAAAACTTTAAGCTCTAACCTCGTATTAACTACGGTCTAAAAGAAAATCACCGGCCAAAAATGCGACGGACTCGGCTGCGGTGGCGCGATAAAAAAAATAATGAGCCAAAGCCGGCGTTCCGGTAATGTTGCCGTTCATCTTCGAAATGAGAGATTGAATTAGTGATAATAACGGTAGGACGGTGCGGTATTTTGATGCTTCAGGGTTAATGCCACTTGTTTCGTGCCATAATCGAGCATTCTGAATGTCCCCCTAACCTGATTCGTCGTTTATGAAGTTTGTTTTTACTCTTTCTTTGCAGTGCAAGAATGACGCGTATCGTATACAGGATGTCTTAATACGTACTAGTTTTTTTTTGCTGGCAATTTTTTCCTGCGATTACAAACACTAACATTTAATACAAATAATCTATGATATTTTTTTACACAGAAGAATTTTTAACGTAGTTAATCTAAATATCATTTTTGACTCGACCTAACATAACAATAGCAAAAAAACATTCGACTAATTAAATACACAAGTGTTGTAAGTAAGGAAAATAACACAATAAAAAACCACACCGGTTTATAAGCGTAAAATCGATGGCTATGTAAGACATGCTAACTGTAAAAGTCAGGTTTTTCTTGTGTTTTTGTCATTGACCCGTTGACCTTTCTGGTTAATACTTATATGTGCTAAAACTTGTCATTATTTAATTCAAACTCGATTTTTATCTCATGTTTATTACATAATAAAAACAATTCTGTTTTTATATTTTTCATATACTGGGATAATAAATATCTTTTATTTATTATAACAAGATAAATTGCACACTAAATAAAATTATAATGTTATAGAAAAGATTAGATTAAAAAGGTCAAATTCTGTCTTCATTATTTATGCCAATTCTTTGAAGAATCTGACATTTAGCCGCGAAAGTATTTTATCGTTAATGGTAACATTGGTTTTTAAATGATTGGACCTGTCAGAGGCGTACATTCTATGTCTAAAAAAGTGCGTTTCTCTATAAACCTAAGAATGGTTACCAACATACTCTTGATCTTAAACTATGGTAAATACAATCACCGTCTTTTGTCTTGTAAATTACCGTAATGTATTCTATTTCATTGTAATATTAGTAATCTGAAAGAGATAGCAATAATAATTGACAAACTGTGTAATGTTTTAATTGACTTCATTTGTTGTTATCAAAACAAGAGACACAATGGAGGCTAGCGCATGCATGTGTCGATGATAGACGGCAGTCTTTCTAGACTAAATTGTTTCCAAACATTCACGCTGATATCTAATCTTATGCAGTTCTGTTTTACATCTTAATTTAAGGCAAATTCATAATAGATGCTTAATACAATATTACTGTGAGTCTTGTAGTGAAGACTTTCACTGGGGAAATTCTTTTTGAAAAAGTTGTCATGCCTTTTATTCTATTTAAAAAACAGAGTTTTTTCGGCAATGGGATCCCCCATTGTCAAGACTCCCTGTCAATGTATAGATTTCATAATTATTTTTTACTAGTCATTATGTACAGAAAATCTTATGTATCTCTCAATCTCATTAATAACTCACTTATTTACTGTTTCGATATTCCACACTGTGAATTCCTTAACACGATTAGTATGGATAAACCTTATAAAATAGCTATAATACTAATAAGAACCATCGAAATAGTTTCACCAAAACTAACACAACTTGTATGGCTTTAACCTTGTTATATTTAAAATCATTGTCTATTGCCAAGTAGTCATGTTAATAAGCTTAATAGTTAAGGAAATTAACTTACTTCCACAATCAGATAATTGATAATAACCTTAGTTTCAGAAAAAGCAACAAAGTAAACACAAACAGCCGTCTTAAGAAACGCTGCCCTTAGAAATCGCAGTCTTTTTTGGCAACTTTACTTCACCCATGTATAATTAGAAATGAAAATGTAAATCGTTTAGATTGGGCTGGGTATTGTGTAAACCGTTTGGATTGTATCCTCAAGGGTGTAAATCGTTTGGATTGAATACTTACTGAGTTCAGTGTCGCAGTCGGTGTACTCGTGGTTGCAGTCGACGGTGTACGCGGCGGCCGTGGTCAACAGCGCCAGGACCACGGCGCACCACAGGGCCACTGCGCGGATGGTCCACGCCATCACCGCTTCGCCATCTGAGCAGACATTAGTGTGTTAATAAATAGTTAATAACTAATAATTACCACAACAAGGGTCGTTATTTCACTGACTTATTTTAACCCTTATGTGTCCGGAGTACAATACGATCAATTATCAAGTTTACTTTAATATTTAAATTACGTACAAATTACAAAAAAAAATAAGTACGGTAACGGATAATCTAGTACTTATTTTTCGTCAAAGACAGGGAGTCACTAATGACATACAATTTCGTTTCACTTATCGCAGGTCAGATGACTGTCAGTTTATAACTGGCAACTTTCAATGTCACATTGACAAGCGCATTTTTTATTCCAAATTCAAATTTACCGTTTCGCATTTCACTAGCACATAGGGGTCGTTGTACTGTAGGAGGTAAGTGAAACTATGGGGCTCTGATGTTATTGTTCGTTGCAATATAATATTATTTGCTAATTCGCTTATTTACAAAAAAAGGACTAATTCCGTGTAACACTTAAAATTGTATTAAATCTTACTAATATTATAAATGCGAAAGTTTAGATGGATGGATGGATGGATGGATGGATGGATGGATGGATGTTTGTTAGAGTTTGTAGCCTAAACGACTGAGCGGATCTCCATGAAATTCGGCACAGATATAGAGCATAGTCTGGAAGAACACATAGGCTACTTTTTATCCCGGAAATAGTTACGGTTCCCGAGGGACACGTAGTTTTTGTTATTTACGTAGTTCGTATGTTTTCTAATACCACGCGGACGAAGTCGCGGGCAACAGCTAGTTCTACATAAAGGTAGCGTTCTACCAAAACATTGAAAATTGTCGTTTTTTCCTAACGCTATATTGTGTCAAGTTACGAATACAATATTTTTTATCCCCCTACATAAAAAGCAGCCAGCGTACGATTAGGTCATCAATTTTAGTTTCACTTACGTAATGTAAGAAGACAACAATGGCAACCGTCGTCATTTTTGTAACTGTTTATGAATCATGTAAATATGCACTCACTTTCGACAACCATATCGTATCAAATATAAAACTAAAATATTTCATGACTTTCTTGGGATAGTAATATAAAACACTTGAGACTGAAGTATAGTAGGGGAGAGTCCAAGATCAAAAAAGTTAAATACTAGAACCCTAGACGTGGGACTTTAGCTCGAGGGGGCAACACTCCCCTTTGCCATCGAAGCGCCATGGGAAAGCAATACTTGATTTTGTCCTTGTAAAACTGCTTATATTAAAAAAACAAAATCCGTTGGTTTATAAATTTCTAATAACTAATAAAGAACTAGTAGGAAATCTACATAATAAATCATACGTATTTAAAAGGAACATATGTACTACGATATTTAATTATAATTTCATAACAGATCGAAGCCATAATAACATAAAAACGATCACGTAAGTACTCTTGCGCAACAACCACGATGCGAAATCGAACGAGCAAATAACGCACAGTGTGACATTTACTGGGTTTCTTTGTATTACAAATCAATAACACTTTAAGATGCAGGTGTATTACAAATAAGTCCACTTGTTTTTTTTTTTACATTTCGTTGATATTACATCTAACTTTTCCGCCAAACCACTTACATGGTTCAAGCTGTTTTAAGATAATCTCGATTATAATTGCCGCCTTAATTGGTCACTAAGAATCTCACCATACATACAATTTCGGATACTAAAATAACACTAAGGGAATATATGTGTGACAGCAAGACAAATTGTTCTAAACAGAAGAGAAATGATAAGTTTGTAGATGCCAGGTCTCACTCCAATTGCACTAGAAGTAGAGAATTGTCATCGAAGGGGTTTGTGAGTCAAATATATAACCTTGTTTTTCTCCCAGAAGGTAATCTTCTAAATATTTCCCCCTAAATACCAAAAAAGAAGCATTGATAACTTACTTAGCAACATGGAAATTGTGATGATTTATAAAATGAAAGAGAAATTTAATTTAGTGGGAAAATATAACTCTTGTATGTTATTGTAATTCCTTTGGACAGTTTTACAAACTGCAAACAAAGAGTCGTAAAGTTATTTAGGCGAAAGAAAGTGCAGAGGTAAAACACGTCGCGTTTAAATGCCTTTATCTGACCTTCAATAATACAATAGAGTTTGAATATGTAGACCACAAGTAATACGGTATTTGTAATGCAACCTGCATATATTTATTTTTAAGGACATTATAATTGTAACAACGTAATTGACTTAAACACTCAGGCCAATGCCTCCCGCCAGAAATGCGCGCTATTCTAATACATCTCAGTGACATTGACAGATGTCAGATAGTGACGGGACGTACATATATGCCAATAATCTAGTGTTGCGCCAATCCTCCGGCGCAGTACTGATTTATAAACAAACGATAATTCAAACCCTAAACTTTAGACAATCTGCAGTTTATTCTAAATCTCTGATATTCTACAATATCAATTTTCTTAAAATCTAATGTCAGCAAAAAAAATGTAGTGATTCATTTATATCTATTTCTGACTAATGTTAATATGAATTAAATTGTTTTATAGATTAAAAACCGAAAGTGAAAATTTTATAGACAATTTTCGTAGAATTATTACAGGAACTTGTCATAAATTCGAATGTGACTAATGGTAGAAAAGCTCATCACAGACGGTAAATAAAATTCCGTTATAATTTTTAACTTCAAAGAAGTTGTTAATAATTGAATTTATTGAAGTAAGGAAAATTTAATTATAATTACACATGAAGATGTGATTTAGCAAAGCAATGAACATCTAACAGTCTCATTACTTATCTAATCTAAATTTAAGTAATTGAAAACACCTTACCTAAAAATCGTTCCATTAAATTCCGAACCACTATAGACATTACACTTGATCGATTTTAGTTATATTTTCTAGTCAATGAAACGTACGTACCATTGACATCTTAGTTCGTTATGACTAGAAGAGCGAGTGATTCCATAATAAGATATAACCGATTCTTGAAGAGTAATAACAAATTTTAATTTACACTATTGTTATCTTAATTATTGTATTGTATTGCTTTAATAAATAGTAAACATTTTCATCATATTGAAGGATAAATATTGAATTTGAATGAAAATAAATAGAAATTTTATCACCGTATGCGTCGTAATTGTTTATTGAAATTGTTTTACTAAAATTCAAGGACAGATTTTCGTTTCGCAATTCATGATTGCCATTATTACTCTAAATTTAAAAATATTCGTAGTAGTAAATCGTTTTCTGATAATGACGTTCACCAAATATTTTTATATTTTGACTTCCTGTATTTTAAATGTCTTTGTTTTGAAGAGTGTACTGTCATTCTATATTACAGTTATTTTTCTTTTAATACGTCTATGACTTATAAAGGTAACTAAGTGTTATGTTTCTACAATTCTACAGTACATAAGTCAGGGTCATGGATTACATTGAGCATGATTTAAACATAATTCCTTTTCAATGTCGCCAACAGCACGTTTTAGATCTGGTATTAAACTTACTGAGTCTTCGGGTTCAAGAAAATCAAACTTACCATTGACCTAATGAGCAATATACGTTTGGCTTCTAAGTCGCATAAATGGAGTTAATTTTATCCAGATGTTTGGAGAATAATTTTCTTACTACTGTATAATAAATTTGAATAATAATTTTCTTTAGAACTGGTTTTTATCTGGGATACTATGTCCACTTTATTTACAGCGATTTTTATCAGTATATTACAGAAACTTGTGAAAACACCCATTAAAAAATTAAAGGGGTTCTGATTTAAAATGAGCATTACATTTTGCAGACATCCGAGCGGCTATCAAGCGGTTTGAAAGCATCATAAGTTGCAAGACTCGGGCTTACAAACCCAGTTTACGTCGTGAAATCGTCTTGCAACTGGGCCGATTTCTTCATGGCATCATCTTCCCATAGACACAGAGAAGTGGGTTATTGTTTTTGTATTGATTTTGTCGCATATTCATTAGCATACAGGGGTAACAACTAAATGTTCAAACAGTTTGGAATACAATCCTCGTTTAAATATAAATGCGGTAAGTCGCAATTAAATAGATTTGAAACTTTGGAAAGCAGTTTCGTTTTGATTTCTTCTATTATTTTCTTAATATCTAGTTTCTATATTATTCTCTATGATACGTATTTTTGAAGTAAACCTACTTTGAGCCCAAATATGACGTGGAGGCCTTGAAAAGAAGAGTGAACAGCTACTTATTATGCTAGCGCGTACCATCTTTCAACTGCATCATCACTTTCTTCAGATGGGATGGTAGTAAACGCGAACATAACAAACATAAAATCTACATTACGTTACTAATTAGGTACATTGTTTTGACACCACATTACCTTTAATCCGGAATCTAACTCGATTATTACTTTTCCAAGCAAACTTATCAGATGTTTTGCAGTCATTTATCTTAGTACATTTATCCTACAAATAAGCGCTCATTTCGTTTGCACAAATGGCGGCAATTCCCTCGTAATTGCTGTGTATTTGCCTGAGATTTCCACACAACATTGGGCCGTATGTTCCCACGTGTTACAATCGTAGGCCTCTCCCGCGGTTTTTCGCGTCTAATCGTCGACCACATCGTTTCGTAACTTATTGTATTCAGCATAAGAAACGAGTATTGTTCACATATTGGTATAGCCAAGTAACGAATGAACTGGTATTGGGACTTTTAAATTTAAATTTTCCCGTAAATTGATCTTAATCTTTTTCATAATGTGAAAGGTTTCATTGGGTTCCTGTCTCTCTAAAGTGACATTCAATTAACGATGTCGCTAGTAAAATCCAAAGTTAATATCAGTTCCATAAATTTTTGATTTTTCGATTAGCTATATCACTTATTAATCACTTTGTCAAGGCTGGTTAATTAAAAACTTCTTTTAGCTATGGAAATATATTTAGTAGACAAGTAGACTTTTACTTCATTATTTCAAGCATCAATCCAAAATAATCTCTAATATTATTTCCTTCTATAACTCTCGCCATTTGATAATAAATTTTCTTTAATTTATTCCAGCTAGAATGCTTTAAAGAATATAAATATAAAGAAGATAAGATACGTAACATTACATCACTATAAGTTAAAACAAAATGCACACCATCTACATTCCAATGTTTTGTAATAGCTGAGATCTAGAAAACCTGTTGTATAAGTAATACTAATGATGTTATATTATGCAGGCAATCTAAGCTGAAGCTTTTTAAGTGCATCTTGTACAACTCAAGGCTTAATCAGGAAGAACATTTATTATCCACATATGGAAAATTCTAATGTTTATATGATGAACTGCTGCACTTAGACGACAAAACGACAAATGGCAGCAGTGAATTGTCACCTGGTAATGCCGTTTGCCATCTGCCGCGTCCTACAAAATCACAAAGGTCTCTTAAGCATGTATTCAGTATGAGAAATTTAAACTAATTGTCATGACATATAGTACGTTGTATTATTTAAGTCTTTTTTAGTAAAAAATATAACAAACGGCAGATAAAAATACCTAAAACGCAAGTAATTTTCCAAACGTACTGGCCAGTTGCAATTGTCCGAAATCAAATCAAAAAAAACAGTTTGCCGCGGACGGGTTCGTTGTAATCGAAAAAACGAATGAATTTTTCCTTTGTCAGCTGTCGGTGCCATAAACACGATCGTGAAAGACTTTCATTTTTTACATTCTGGCAATGATTCACGTAGAGGAATTAACACGTGGTTATTAAGGATTAAAAACTAAATGATAAAGACATTTTATTTTCTTGAAGAACTATACAGGATGTTCAATATTCTAGACTAGCTTTCGCCCGCGACTCCGTTCCCATGGAATTAGAAAAAACAAAAGTGAGTAGCCTATCTGTTCTTCCAGACTATCCTCTATATCTATATCTAATTTCATCGAAATCCATTCAGCCGTTTAGGCTACAAACTCTAACAAACATCCATCCATCTAAACTTTCGGATTTATTATATTAATATGATATGAAGTATGATTGATGTTTGTCCAGTTTTTATTTTCTCTATTAATTTAAAGTTAAATCGATTATACTTACCACAATGCACATTTTATATTATTTCGATATTTAAGGTTCATGATAATCAAAAATCTTTAGTATTCTACCCGTCTGCATCTGTCCCGTTCACCTTATCCATCAGGTTCTGCCAATTCTGCTCAATCACTTCCGACGTGCAAAAATAGAGAAGTTGCTGGACAAACACAAGCATCTTCGAGCGCAGGTTCCATGCCCGTCTTTTCCACATCTCTAATCGCCGATCCGAGGACTTGTGCCGCCAGCTGACAGCTTTGCTTTGATCCAGCCATGAAGTAACCAAAAGATTCTCCAGGTGGCGGAGGGATAATAGATGACGAAAGATGAGCTGATACCGGAGGACGGTCTTGCG
>JAOCNA010000009.1:4869382-4880786 GCA_026546675.1 Papilio helenus | reverse complement strand
TTCCAGATTTCGGGAAGATGATGTATTTGCGTTGCTGATAACGAAAATCGCATTTTTTTGTCTGTCTGTCTGTCTGTCCGCAAGCCGCGTTTGTTTCAGGTACTGAAGGGTATCTGACTTAGATAGGCATAGTATAGGCTACTTTTTTATCTTAATATTGCGTGGACGAAGTCACGGGCAACAGCTAGTAAGATATACGCTTGTATCAGTACGGGTGCTATGATAAGTGAGCTATCGAGCATTGGATGCTCTTGATGTAGGTTCTTGTGCCAGTTGCAGGTTGTTTACATCGCTGGAGTGCGACCGATGAGGCCGAAACAGATCCCACAGTGATCAACGAGATTTGATATTAGTTTATACTACGTCATCATTGTGTACAAAAAAAACCCTTTTATCTGTCACTATGCGTAAATCTTAAGTTTAATTGACAGAATACCGACATAGTATAAAAAAATATGTTGATGAAAAAGCTTGGAAAATTATAATCTTAAAGACAAAGTATTAAATAGGATGTAGATGACTTTTCAATAGGGTTATCACCTTTTAGATTTTCATAGTGCATGTTTGGGCTTACGGGTTTGATTGGGTAGTACGCTGTTGTTTTACGTTGTCTGATATAAGGATCAGAGGGTTGTTGAAAAGGGGATTTGACAGGTCACTAGTGTACGGGTCTACATTTATTGAAAGTTGGCAGCCCTATATAAGTCAACGCAGGCGCGTTACTTTGTTCCCGTATTCGAGTTTCATGTGACCTATATGTACAATTTCAACGGAATTATTTACTTGTCACCTCTCCTTGTTTACACGAGTGAAAGATGAAAATAGAATAACATTACGACTAATGTTTTTAAAATAATTTACTCTATGAAATGAAATTATTTGTTTAGTGTCTAAACCGTATAATTTTTACTCGTTATAATTCAAACTTGATAACTTAAAACAGACTATCGTATCTTTTTCATACGTTCAGTTTTATTGTATTTAGTACACAAGATTTAATTTTCGCAACTTTATTCGATGGCAGAGACATACAATAATTCTGTATGCAAAGAATTTCCACGAAGTAAACAATTCGTTTATATACAAGTTTAATATAATGACATATGGATTTGATGTAGAGAAGTTGCAACGACACTATGGTTGGATCTCACGAGAGCGATAATTGCGAAGGTCGCGCCGCAGCTGGATCTAGGCGTCACACATCCAACTCCTCCGTTTCATATCAATACATAGTTAGCTTATGACGATATACTGGTCAATTATATAACACGCGAATTTGAAATTATAGTATATGCAGATAAGGTCTATTTCAGTGTAAACACTAGCGCGGTCGGTGGCCTTACCTCGTTAGAGTTCATGCACCCGCGCGAAACTGGGCCACGTACCTCGTGTTGCTCCCCCCACCTGCACTCCCTCCCGCGCCCAGCACCTCGCCGCTCGCCGGCCCGTTACCTACCACTACAATTTCAATGAAATGTTACTATTACTCGATTTAAAAATGTACTATAGCAATTTTTAATACGAAAACAATATCGTATTTCAATGATAAACTACAAAAAATTATCGCAACATTTACTTCGATATGACGCTATCATGTTCTTTGTTTGTCGACTTGCGAATTTATAAATATAGGACATCTTACGTAGCATTGTAAAATATTTAACATTAAAATAAGTTTGAAACCGTCCTCATTGATTAGTCATTGAATAAAAGTATAAAAATAGTACAAGATTTTAGTACACGATAACCAGTTTTTAATATTATCTAGCAAGTGACGTAACAGAATTGTCGACGAGTCAAAGAGAAATGCTGTCACCGAGCTCCGGGGACGTGAACCAGTATTGCGCTGCTCGGTTGCGCAAGCGTCGAGAAAGTGCGAGTAAAAGTTGACGCAACCCGCGTCACACACCCACACACACATCTCGCCGCGTCATACACATACACTCTGCTCTAGTGTGTGTCATGTTAATGCAACTTTGTTGATTCTTATTAGATTTCAGCTTGTTAAATAAATTTTCTAATCAGTATTACTAATTTGGATAACTGGCGTTTATATTTAATAATAATAATTTATTTGTAACTTTACTAAAAGAAGATAAATTATTTTTCTTTAATCAATGAACGTTGTTTACGTTTAACGATGTTTTTAATGTTATAGGAAAACATTGCGGTACATTAATCTTTATCCATCACTGATAAAGTGTAGCCCTGACGCACGGAGCGCGCCATATTGACTTAAAGCGGAACCTTCAAGGCTGATTGCGAGCCTTTTACTAATAAAGAAATATAATTGGAACGATTTGAAATTGTTGCGTGGCGCACAGCATCCGTTAAAATAGTACCTTGACGCTTCTCACCTTCGAGCGCCACGACTTGCAGTACCCACACATAGGTCGGTAAACCCATCTGCGAGCAAACGGCGCACTGCAATGGCGCACTTGTTTGTTTGTTGCCGATTACTGAGAAGAGATCGACGGCGATTTGTGTGCGAGGTCAGCACTCGCCTTACACTAGGAATGTGTTTCAGCGATGCAATCTAATGCTAGCTTAATTTTGTTGAGACAAAATGCAATCTGAATTCCTACGCCGATATGCATTTGGCTTTTAAATAATTTTAATTCACGAATAGAGAAAAGATCTTGATAAGCAGTTTTGTTGTTTATCATCTTATTTCTTATTAATTAATTAATATTATAAATGCGAAAGTTTAGATGGATGGTTGGATATTTGTTAGAGTTTGTAGCCTAAGCGGCAGAGCGGATCTGGATGAAATTTCGCATAGATGTAGAGGATAGTCTGGAAGATCACATAGGCTACTTAGTTTTTTAATTAATTCCATGCGTACGGAGTCGCGGTCGAAAGCTAGTACAGAAATATCTTAATAGTTTTTTTTCGTTTTAATTAAAAGCTCCTTATTTTTGTCATCATTCACTTTGTCCTTTGGACTATGGGGAGTCGTCACAGTATTTATTAGTCTTCTGTATGTACATATAATATTCTTAACAACTTACATATCTGATTTTTAGACATATCCTTTTACAACATTTTCGTCGTGTAAAAGTTTTACAAATTGGTAAATTAAATGTAGATACTGATAATAGAGGAGCATAACCCAAATTCGGGTTTATTTTGTAAAAGTAATTTCTGGAGTTGGTAAGTTCCTAAGTAGTTGGTTATGTAGGGGGGTTACGGTGAACGGCAGGGGAGGGGAGGGCGCTCTGTGGCGACAGAAATAGGGCGCAGAGGACAGAGCAAGGCTGCCCCGGTTGCCGTGCGTCGACCCGCGCCCGTACCTACGACACGTACCTACGTAGCTGAGCAGCGGAGCGCGCGTGTGTGCGTAGAACCCGCTACGGATCTACGCGCCGCATGCACTATACGTGTACTAACTAAATGAAAAAAATACTAAATAGTCCTGAATAATAATAAAGTTATAAGTTTAGTTTGCTTCATTGATGATTATTAATTTATTTCAAATGCAGATTTAAGCCGCGTTAGTAAATTTAGTTCTTTCACAAAAATTGTGTAAAACGTACATTTATTTAGAAACAAAGTAATAGAAAAATGTAAAATTAAAATATGGTTTAAAAATATGCAATAAAAATTCATAGCGCCATCTGGCGCAGAGTAGTGCAACCACGAGCGCTTACCGAGTCGCTTAGCTGGCAGCCACCTCCCGTCTCTCTGCGCGATAAGGGCACGAGTTCGTTGCCCCGATAGAGGCTGACCTCAAAAACGAGGACACTGCAAAATTAGGACGCTGACAACGTAACGACTCGAGCGCCCACGCTCTGCAATACACTTTCAACTTTACCATTACGCGATACGATCTAAATTTGCAAATTGTATTACATTGAACTACATATATTTGATCAATTAGGCAAATACGCTGACTCCGACAGCAGAGAGCTAGGTTGAAGTGTTTCACTTTATGATAATAATAGGTTCCAGTGTATTCTAGGAATACAAACGGCGGAGATGACATGTATGGGCACCGTGGCTAATGCGAATGTAACTAAATACGTGCTATCTTAAATATTTGATCAAACTGCTAACCTTAACTGAATAACAAACATACCTACCTACGTAGATGACGCACAATCCTTTATTAAAAACTGTTAACTCTGACGAATATTTAAATAAGCCGTTAACATGGCAGAAAACTAAAACGCGATTTTAAATAAAAAGTCGGCTATTTAGCAACTAAAGGTTCGGTCTATGTTCAGGTTCGGTTTTAGGATTAATTGTAAACCGGCGCTTTGGTTTACACCGCAGCACATGCCGAAAGAATTCCTTTTCTTTTCTTTTGAATAAATGAATTTGTTTCTTTCACTATGAAAATATCAAATTAACCCACGTTATAAACAACAAACCAACGACCTTTCATTCAATGACCTCTACAAACCCTTACCGAAAATTATTTGCGCCTACAGAGAATTGCCTAAATTCAAGGAAGGCAATTTGTAGGCGACGCAGCGAATGTCTCGGTAGGTTCTAGGTCGCCGACAAATTGCCCCCATACTTGGCATTACTCCCGCCACTCTAACCCCCCTTGCCAACGAGGTAATTTTCCATTTAATCAAATCACTGTAGTTATAAGATCAACATGGACTTTCCAGCAACATTGCTTGAAAGAATGAAAGCAATTTATTTAATATTCTTAGCAATTGTTACAGCTTTTTAGTTTACGTTAAAGAATATTTTACTACGAACTCGTGCATTTCATATTATAATCTACAATTGTAAACAGCATAGACAACTTTCTATGTTCCTTGAATTGCGATCGGGTTCAAGAGCCTGTGGCCTTCCTGGTCCATTTCACGGGCGAGCTAGCGCGGTGATTGCGGCACCTGCCCCCGGGTCACGCCTCGCTCGCCCCCGACCCCCCGCCGGTCAGCACCGACCCGCCGCCGCCGGCCTCGCACTAACCATTACCCAGTGTCAACAATAAGACGCTCTATGCATAATTATTGTCACGTTTAGTTCCGCGTCTTGGAAATTATTTACTAAATGGATTTTATTGCGGCGGCAAATTTACTATGTAGAGTGTTTGTAGGAAGAAATACATTTTTGATTTATTCATGGCTGAATACTGAAATAAATGTTAAAGACTTCCTTCCGTTAAAGAATTTGAAGAAAGTAAATCGCACAAACACACACACAATTTTATGTGTGTTTATGTATACAGTTAGGCACAGTTATTGCGGTATCTACCTCACATGATCCGTATAGGAACTTACCTGAAAAGAAAAAAACACATTAACAAAGAGTATAATGTAACCTTAGATACCGTACGCCACCAGATGGCGCTTCAATTCAAATGATAGACGAAAGGTGCAAACACCGATCACGCACAACTGTTATCAGAGAAATAGAGATCGATTTTCCGAGCGAAGCTATTCCTTATTTTAACTAACACAAGATTCAATTCAGTATGTTACTAAAGTATAAGGTGGTACAGAGTTCAGATGCGGTACAAGGTGTCGAAGGCTTATGGTCTGTGCGCAAAAAATTACATTAAGTAACAGTCACCGCGCAAACAGTTACATCTGTGTAGGTTCAGATCGAAGTCACCGATCGCACGTGATGAATTCTAAATGCACTCACAATGCATTTACTCTCATTTTGAATATGAAGTGAAAAATATAACACTATCCTTTTAAAGGAAACTGTTCTCAGAACAGTGTTCTACGGTTTCCTTTTAGTCGTAAAAAATATGATAAGTTTTACATGTTTATATCTTTAGCTTTCTGATCTTTGAATGTTTTATTTTATTAACTCAACTGACCTAAATAGGCAAAACTATAATTTCACCATCTCTTTGATCGTTACACTTAAAAGCCACATTTATCAGAATTTTTTCACAGCAGCCTTTTATTTAGTAATATTAGAACACGCAAGCTTATTCGTGCAAATAATTTGATCGTAATCTGCCAAGGGAAAAATGTTTGAAATGTTTCCGTTTTAGTACATGTTGCCACTAATTGAAATCTAAAAGTTATTGCTTTTGTTTTCCGGAAAATATAAGAAATCATTTTTACTTTGTTACAAGAAAAATGTATAAACACATTAGACAAAAATGTCAATGAAATCTAAAACTGATGTCTTTGTACCTTGATCTGAGTAAATATTTGTTATAAGATCCTGGGGTGGTGGTCCTGTGGGGGCAGCGGCGAGCAGGCGCTGTAACGCCGACGCGCTCGACACGTTTTGTGACTCTGAGGGCTGGGGCCTCGCAAGGCTGACATTGTCGGGCAGGGCACCCCACATGACGGCTGATTCCAGCACCGGCAGTTCATCGCTGGTAGGAATGAACGGAGAATTTCCATCTTCAATGTCATTATCTGATCGGCCATTGTCGAATGCGTCTAGCGTCAATTCTGTTAATAGGGAAGACTGTTCGCATGACGATTCAGTTTCCTGCAATGGAAATGTACTGGGTAATCGTCTGTGTCAAAGGCACTACGCACAGTAAAAGATACGAAAGCGACGACGGTTACCTGAGGATCGGGTGAGGATAACAGGGAGTCGGCAGTGAGCGAGTCGACTGGCGATCCGGTCGCCAAATCGTCACCCAATAGGCTACAATAGTTATCGCTCAAAATGAAATCTTCGAACATATCAAATGGGGTATTCTCCAGAGGGATACAAGCGTCTCCTGCTGTGGGCGCCAAGTGTGTAAGGTCTTCAGGCTCGTCCTTAAGCACTGAAATCAATCGAGACATAGTAGATCGATGCTTATAGTTGAGAACGAGCACTATAAAGCAAGCAACAGATACCTAAGCTGTGGAAGTTGTTGTGCCACTCACTTGTAAGTCCTTCGTCTTGGGAGAACATGAGAAAGCCTTTGTTCATTTCTTTCTTTCGCGGTGCGAATATCAATTCTGTGACTGGTATAGGTCGCTCCTCCTCCGGGAGTACGGCGGCTACTATGGCGCCGTTGCCTGCCTCTGTCGCCGGATGGCAGATCGGCACCGGCACTGCCTTCTGTGGCTTCGGGACCACGATAGGCTTTACGTCAGCATGCTGCACTTGGTGTGCAGCAAACACCTCATCTCTGCACTCGATACCGCTGAGAACAAAACAAATCACATGCCAACATATTTCTAACTAATAGGTCTACCGCTGTTCTGAGTAACTTTAGCATGAATTTTGCAAAATGTCTACTGTGTAGTGTAGCGTACAGGTAGTTTACATATATATTACTAAGCCCCAAGTGTGCTGTTACTCAAGACGATAATGAAAACTGGTCATAAGTGAGGAGCGTTGCATTAAGTGCTAATCGTATTCGCGAGCGTACCCTCGGTGTGTCAATATGACATGTGAGTACGTGTAATGTATGGGCGGCTCCGTGCGAGATGTATTGCAATTGCGAACAATCAGCCAACAATACTCAAGGCCGGTGTATAAACGAGTTCACGCCTAGTCTCGGACTACACATAAATAGACAACATTAAACTATTGTGGACAACTATCTAATAATCTTAAAAACGAAAATGAATGTTAAGATTTATAATGCAAAGAAAACTATAGAACACCGGAAATTTCAAGCAAAAGTTGCAACAAAATAATTACTGGTAGTCATTATCCACCAGTATTTTGCTGAGATTAATTAATAAAATGTCAAGCAAAGATAACCCGCAAATGGTCCCACAGGAAACGTTTGCGTCAGTGATCTTTAATCGAAATCATTAAATCTCTTTGCGTTTTGATAAGGAAATGTTATTAAGTTCCTAAAGTTCACGGCGCGTTTAACCTTATAGATTAAAATAGACGCATTGAGCGGAAATTTCTTACGTTACTATAAAACACGAAACCACATACACTTTGTGATGCGACATTTATTTTCTAACATTATTTTTATAGGAAAGTTTTAGTTTAATGGAATTAAGAACGATAACGCTTACGTTACATCTTAAATCACCACATAAACCGTCTGATCGCAAGCTTCCTGTTTGTATTAATGACGCAACAAACAACAAACAAATCCGTCGGCACAACAGATCCATGCTTATAGGAACTCGGAGCCTGTTCCATTGCATAAGTGCATCCGAGTGGGATCCATCAGAAAGGGATGGTATAACAAGAATACTGTTGTATAGAGTGGGATAAACGTAGTAACGTAGTACAGCCTCGGTAGCGACCTTGGTAGCTCCCATCCCCCGATGCCTTTCGTTTTCGTAGGCCATTCACAAGGGGGGCACGGTTGCGCGCGCAACAACAACAATGGTGGGGTGAGTATCGATTGTCCGAGATTTTGATGCGAAGTTCCCCGTCTACGTCGTACACTCATAACGCAGATGCATTTTACTGCGTCATCAGCGAAAGTGAAAGTTAAAAAAAATCAAAATACGCAATATCTAAACCGTTTCGATCTATGTGATAATTATTATCGCTAACTACTATACTTTTTATGTAGATTATGTTAAATATAAGAGCGTCGGTGACTCAGAGATGTGCACAGGTCCTAGGTTCGAATCCCGGCATGTACCAATGTGATTTTCGATTGTTCGGATTTTATATGTACATAATTTATTCGACGTTTTTACGGTACAGGAAAACATCGTGCTGCAACATGCACATATCGGCGAAGAAATTCAAAGATATGTATGAAGTCAAACAACCCGCACTGGGGCAATGTGGTTGACTAAGGCCTAGTCACTCTAACTTAGGGTAGGCTCGCCCCTCAGTGACATATAGAGAGCTGATGTGAAAGTTAAATATTTTTTTGGCGTAAATATAGACATAATTTACTGTGTGAAACATAGATAGCAGCTGTTGGCGGCCTTGGCCGTGAAACTCAACGGCGAGTAACGCAATTCAACTACATGTTAACACGGTCGAGGACGTATTACGTCACATCGTGCCTTAAGATGCTTTTACGTTAACGCTCATTATCCATAACCGGATTTTAGCAGAAATAGGATTGCTTTAACATGAATTATTTACAGAGTATATTAACTCAGTCGTGTTAGAAAATTTTCAACTTAAATTTCTATTTTATCGTTATTTAATTTTTACCAAGTTTATGGAAATGAACTCAAAAACTATTATTCCTGAGTATTACAATTTTTTTACATTATACGATGACAGATAACCTAGCAGTTTATGCAGATCCGTTTTCTATTTAAAATCGACAGAGGGACCTATTAAGTTTTTTAATAATGTTTGTTTATAAATACTGGAACTTCATATTTAATTTCTCGAGTTTTTCAAATCTCATTATGTATAAAGCAGTACAACATAATACAGGCAAAGAAATAACGCTATGTAATTATTACATAAATTATATAAACTGTAGTCATTTGCATTAAAAACAAATTATAGAATAAACACAATCAATATAAAACGGCAGCAAGTCAAAAGTCAATACGATTAAATAACTTTGAACGTATACAAATACATCTATGGAAAAGAAAGCGTTACGTTATTATAAAAAAATATAAAACTGGCAATTCTAATTTAAAAAAAAATATAAACGTATTTTTCTCAAAATTGTTTTGTCAATGATATCGTCTAGCACTAGCATAACATTTTTTTAAATTACATTGTTTACTTCATAGACATACCAATAATTAACATGCGTACAATTTACGTCAGTAATTACGATACCGATGTTTATGCAGTAAAATATTTAAAAATTGATCATAACGATATTACGTAGATAATTTGGTGCAAGACAGGAGGTAGACTATCGTACGATAAACATTTACAAAACATAAACTATTCAAGGGCGATGCTGATAAGATTTCTGCACATAATATATTTGCGTTTCATCATAACACGAGATTTTATGTAGGCACAAATAACTATTGCGTTGTTAAAATAACAAATTGATAGTATGCCTGATTTATATGACTAACAAGTTACATCAAGGTGTTTTTTCTATATTCTAGCAATAAAACTGACCTAATCATAAACTTAAATCAAACCAATATTGAAGTCTCGTGAACTGTTATTTCTATCACTGGATAGTAATCGATCAAGACCTGTTTATATGTACAATTGGTAATCGATGCATTAATGTGGGCAATGTATGAAGACGCGGCGCGGGAGTCAAGGCCGGCGTCGTTATATAACCAGCTGAAGGCGGCGGGGGACGCATCCGCTAATTTTAGCGCCTCTCGAAAATAAGACAATCGCACCGAGCAGTCGTGCTCTCAAAACGCATCCCACAGCCCACCCGGTGCATTACGCAAATAATAATTATAACACGATTGCATTACAATAACAACGATCACATTGTAACCCACGACGCTGATAACTTTTAGCGAAGTATTATGCGGTTTTAATCACTACGTACTCAATGCGAATATCCGAACTATATTAACAGTAGAAGCACTTGTATTCAGTACGATGCGTGCGACCGGTATAGGCACTTGTAAGCGGACACATTCACTACACTTGTACACTATCCACGAGCACTGATTCTTACCATGATGGGGTAAGCTTCGCAATGTATCCGATGCGTGGTCAAGTTTCGGCTAAACAGCTGATCGTGATCGCGAGTTTGGTCTGTAAGAACGATGCGTGCGTCCGCTGCGGCGTCCGTGCAGGGAATGATACGTAGCGACGGCGGCGCACTCACGCCGACGCTAGTGACGTGACGTGCCGAACGCATAGTATACATGGCGCGGAGTAAATGATAAATTTTTTCGAGGGCTCCCGCTCCGTTCATTCGACGGGCACGCGGCGCCTTGATAAGAGTTCGCGGCCCGCAGTGCCGGTGTCGTATCTCGATCACGGTCAGGTTAATGAGACATCACTAGCTCGCGTGTGATACTCACACTACGCTTGTTGCTACGCATCGATAGCGTTTATGGTTATTGGACACTATTAAAAATAATAATCGAGCATATCAATGAGACGATAGTGTTGCCGATTGGTTTACGCTAAACCTGCTCAAGCCAACGATCCAACAGAAGCAACACGCTAACGTATCGACAGAAATATTTACAGATTTATTGGCAATTTATTAAAAAAATCAAGCAACTGCAGAAAATTTTCTAGGATCTATTAACACATTTGCGATTGTATTTAATGACATACAAATGAAGAACGGCATCGATAAGAAGTCAATGAACATGCATTAACATTGTGTAATTTAAAAATCCATTATTTATTTGCACGAACGGAACAGAACAATCGATCCTTCAATCAAGACGGGTCAGTTTGTTCGAGCAATCAATATGAGCTTTCACGATATGCCACTCCGCTGAACTAGTTAACAGAGGGTCTTAGAATTTAATATAGGTCTAAAATAACGATAGAAGTGTAGCCAAAAATATAACTAAAATAGGTGTACCAAGGGTATAATAAAATACTTCTATATATATAAGAGAAAGTTGTGTTAGTTACACTATTTATAACTCAAGAACGGCTTTACCGATATGGCTGAAAATTG
>JAOCNA010000009.1:4821718-4833124 GCA_026546675.1 Papilio helenus | reverse complement strand
GGATGAAGCTACCGGAGGATTACGACTATTCAGCCGGTGCGCCCACTTCCAGTAAATCCAAGCAGACGTTAGTGGATCCAAAGGGCAAAGACAAAGACAAGAAAACATCCGTTGATTTTACTGAACCAAAAAGCGAAACTGTTATTGGTTATCAACAGGTTCAGGGCCTTTACAGAATCGAAGGTACTACCTCTCTCAACGACAGATCAGCCAGTTCTGAAGTGAAGGCTTCACATTTCGTCAGTCTAATTGCAATGCTAATGGCCGCTATGCATCCAATAAGAACATGGGATCATATCATGATCGATACGTGTATCGAAAAAGGCTTAGAGATATTTGAAAAGGCGTCAAATCTAAATGTCTGCGAAAAGAGAGTAATCAAAAACATTATATTGGAGGGGAAATTAATAGATGTCAACATTAAGAAAATCCTTGTGATAAATGATAATACCCAGAAAACTTTAGAACAGTATTTAAATGCCGTTTTAAGACGTCTTCGATTTGTTATAATAAGGTTCCCCAGTTGCAGTATGGTTCTGTGTCGTATGGATGGATACTATCACCTTTTCGATCCCAATCCAGCCCCATCCAATGAAGAGCCGGAAGTTGTCGTTGAAAGTAAAGAACCAAAAGCTCCAGTAAAATCTGCAGGTTCCGTGGCGACGTGGACGCTGTACCGATCTATAGATGGAGTTATTCGGAGGATACGAACTACGGTCGGAGAGAAAGCAGAACAGCCAGAATTCTATACTTTCGAATTGACATCTGTAAAAACGGCACCGAAACATTCAGCCCTCAACTATCGTCTCAGTCCGCTTTTCAAGCCCGACCAAAATCCAAATTTACCATATTTAAAGCGTAGAAAACCACGACCTTTGGTCGACGAGAAAATGTACTGGCTTAATATTGACATGATACCGTGGTCGCGGATGAATCCGTTGAACGATGCGGGAGTTAAAAGAGGCATACCGAAGTCGATGTGGAAGGACTGGGATATCGAATTTCCCGGTGATCTCTATTCGTTGTGGGGCAATATACATCCTTTAGATCCGCGATTCGACGAAGAACACCGCGGCAAGCAGTACCTCGCCACGTGCTGCCTGGCCGCCTACATGACGGAGGTGTGCAACCTCAGCGCCTGGACCAGCAGTCTGCTGGACGGCATCGTGTCCGGCGGCGACAAATATCACGCTAAAACACACGAAAAAATCGGAAGTGACGTCAATCACGAAATAACTATCGAAGATTTGGATACCACATTCAATGGCTTATATCCATATTCGTTTTCGGTCACCTTCACTAAAGTCATATTTGGATTTGTCTACAATACATATCCTGATAGGTTTAATTTGAGTAAAGCTTTGGAATATTTCTTTGAAACTAACAAACTAGGCATTTTGGTCAGTCCTACAAAGAATTTATCTTTTGGAAGAATAGGTCCTTCATATTTCATGTTCGATTGCCAAAGCTATGGAGCTCCAATATTTTCACCAGGGCAAGGGGCTTCATACATTCTTAAATGTGAAAGTCTCAACAGACTCATTTACTGTATGGCTGTTACATTGAATTTAAAAAGGCACGGTCAGCAGTTCCATTTATACAATTTAGCTGTTAAAGTAACTGAATCCAAATAAAGTGTGTTGTGTACATTCAATTTTCCTTATTTGATCTTTTTGTACAAATCAAAATCAAAGATTTTTTGTACAAAAGGTTTTATTCACATTTGCAAGCATACTTTATATAAAGAAAGCAGGAGCAAAGAAAAAAAAAATTAAGGACAAAGGTGACAGCCATTGATTGTTCAATAAGGTGATGACTTAGTTCTCCATAATTTCAAATTTCTTTATATCTTCCAAACTACTTATTGCTATATTCTGAACCTAAATAAGAATTACTAAAATTAAGCTTTTGCTTATTGTCTGGCTAGGTTTGTATAAAATTTCATGAGCATACTTTAATAAAACTTGTGTGTACTCACTGCTACACTTAGTTATGTTGGTCACTAAGAGAGAGTAGAGCTACAGATAAATTCTATGTTACCTTCAATATTAGTCACCTGATAAAATTGTTAGCTGAAAGCTGAATATCTCCAAAAGCTGTAACTTCTCAAGCTTGATGCCTTTGTTAGATGGGGATAAAATTAAAACACAAATATATTTTGATATTTATTCTCAAGTAACGTCAGAGTACATTATGGATAGGCCAACAATTTCATGCAGATTTGGTGCAAATTAAAACAAATCCAGTATAGTTCTATTTAAGAATTTGTGAAAAAGTATCATCTTATGTTACTTCAAATTTGATGATGCAACATTTGATATTCATTGATACATTTGTGGAAGTCGCTACACATAACAAGCACGATAAATCTATCTACTATTAAAATAGTTCCCCAATTATATCAAAAACTATAAGTAAAAAAATGATTTGAACTTGGATGATTGATGAAGAAAATGAAACTAAAAGTTAATAAAACTAATCATAAGCATAATTTGTCCATCTGAATGTTTTTATTACAAAATTACAAGTTTAATGAGTCAAAACATATGTACTGTTCAATTATTACAACTGGTAACATGAAAAAAAATTAGGTACTTAAAAACTGTGTAAACCTTAACATACACAATGAACTGCATTTTAAGGCACTACAAATAACTTCACTCTAGATCCGGCAAATTGTCGTCATCGGAGTCACTTTCCAAATCATCAAATGATGGTTTCTTATCACCGGCACCTCTGTCGCCACCCATTGCCTCCAACATTTCATTGAGATTTAAAGCTCCCGTATCCTCGACTTCTTCGTCGTCCTCATCACACCACTTGTTAAAGTCTATTTTCAAATAATGTGGTTTCTTCTTATCACTCGTAAGTGATGACCAAAAACGACCAGTCACATTTTCTTTGCGAAGCACCATTTCTATGCACCTACCTTTATTCACAAAGTTGCTGTTTTCGGGTATAACAGCATCGTGTAAAGGTATTGTAACTTCATATGTTTTATTATCTCGTGCATTAATACCATTAAAATAAACCGTGCTTTTCTCTATTTTAATGTCCGGATCTTTAGCCTCAACGTTAAATGTGAGAAAAACATCTTCTTTATTCTGTGCCCACAAAACTGGCGGAGGGCAGGCAGTTTCGTTTGTCATGATTGTTCTAACGTAGTTATTTTCTATTAACGATACGAATATAATATTAAAAACTGATTGAATTATACAAATTCACGTTTCGGTATTTTCTAGACTTCTGCGTTTGACTTACCGATTTCCGACCGGTTCCGATTAGGGATGGGATGGGCGTTGAATCAACGTAACAAACGTAACGAACTAGTAACAACTAAACAAAACAACTGTTACTAATTCCTTCAACGTTACAATTTTAAGCAGTGGACTGTTTTAAATTCAACTTGTTGAATTTAACCTGAACTAACATAGGTATCGCTAATAGTCTTTTTATCTCTTCGTCAGTTTTCGGGTCTTTCTTTGTTAAAAGTAATCGTAGTTTGACTTTGACGATGAACTAGTTGACAAAATCAACTACTTTGTCGACCACTGGAAGAAGCATAATAACTAATAACTATTATTTCCGAGCAATCACCTATCCATATTGTGATTAGTGTCCGATTCGCTTGGATTGAAAAAGAAATGTTGCATTTTCTTTTAGAGGTTTAATAAATTGTCTAACTAGCGCGATAAACGTTCCAACTACTAATTAATCAATTTTAAAACATAATTAACAATTATTTTTTAAAGTAAATTATTGATCTTAATACATTTTCACGTTTCGATGTTGCCAATTAAAAATATGTTTAGTTATTTTAAATATTATATGGATATTATAGAAATAAGACTGCCAAGTGTAGCTGGGGCGGATCGCTAGCATTTTCTATATTTCGTCGTACACGGTGTATCAAGTAGATATGAAAAGTGCTTAGCTTAACATAAAAGCCCATTTTATCTGTCCGTATTTTGATGAGTCTTTACGTATCATGTCTTTTAAATTTATCTCGTACATATAGCTACCGTGCAAAGATTATTGATAAAGTAATATTTTCATAACAGTACGTCTGATAATATAGTCACGTTCAGATAAAAGCGACCGGGCCAAGTCAATTTATTAACCCTTGAATATCGAATACTAATACGTCATTATATACTTTACAAAGTACACGTCCCTTTCCGTTTTCCCAGAAAAAAAACAAACCAGCAAAATGTCCAGGAGGTATTGTTTGTTATTGCGAGTAGAAACGCTTTCGCCTTTCTACTATGAACATTTGGATCCGCGGATGTCTCATCAAAGCATACAAGTACTGTTTAACTTGTTACTGACAGCGCGGCAGCCAAAAATACAAACTCTTAATTAAACCACTTTTATTTAAAACCTCTTTACATATTTACACAAAAAACTATAACGATCACATCTTCACGTTACATCCTGTAATCCGATTATTTTTTCTTCTCTTGTTTTTAACTAATCTTTTTAATGACCAACAATGCATAAGTCTTGGTGGCCAGTATGCAACCCCTTTGGCTGTATTCATTCTACTGTCAGCCACAGAGGTTGTATTTTGCACTGAACAAGTACAGTCCGACAAACAAGCCAAAGATAAAAATTAATGACCTTATCTTAATTAATCCAATAAACAAGTACATACATAATATTCTTTCGCTATCATATTTTTTTTAATCTTGGAAAATAATTGAATGAATGATAAATATGCAAGTTATAAAATGGGTTCAAGAATAAAGTCTTTATAAATACTGTTTTCGTATATTTTACGCGCATAACGACGTTTTGCGTCAGCGAAGCGTTAAATTTAATACTAATGTAATCAAATATAGCTACTTTAACTTAACAACGTTTTAAAATGTATGTGTGTATTTAACAAACATCTTATTATTCACGATTTTTTCTACGAATTTAACTAGCTATACCTCGTGATTTTACTCGCTACGACGGAGTTCTGCATCAGCTACTGATATCGTTCATCAGTAAAAATCGGTTGTCAAATATCAAATAAATGTTTTTTTAGAAATGACCAGTAAAAAATAATATATAACACAAATAACAGGCTTCAAGTGGAAGCAATCCCGTATTTCGTCTGATTGTGTGTGGAGGTTTAATTTGTATCCTCTTCCTCTTTCTACTTTTCTTATATGGGGGGATTAAATGGGGATGTGGATTTTGGCAGAAAAAGACGCATAGGAAGGAGAAATATCCTCCCCTGGCGTACAAAATTAGCGAAATGACCTGCAAACGCAGATGAGTATGGCAACGGTCACTACGCTTTTGAACCAAATTTAATGGTGCATTTGCCATCTTTTAATGAAAAAAAAACGAAATTTATTGTGTTGTCCTATTTATGTTTATTACGATTAATCTCCCTAATTTTGACAGATGCTACCGATTACTATTTTAAGGGTATCTGAGGTCGATTGGATCATCGATATTATTTTATGTTATCAAAACATGTATCAATACATTTATTCATTACACTACAACGACTTCGTCCGCGTAGATTTTAGTTCAGTTTTCAGTTATTTTAGACTATATTCTATATTCTATATCTGATCAAAGTGTGGGAACATACATTTATTGTATAAATTCTATACCACCATACATCCAAATATTAGTAAGAAAGTAACTCAGGTCTTCGACTGCATTGAAAACTATATTGTCACGTAACGTGATCTCTGTTTTCAAAGAGAACGTGAGAGATTTATTTTGATCATAAAATCTATTTGTAGACTTACATAAAATCCTCCAGATCAACAACATTCGTGTACTGACAGGGTTGTCCGTCCACATCATAACACATCGTACTGTAGTCCCATTGCTGCCCCTGACAGGGTAAATTCAAAGTCTGTGGTGGGTACACTGCTTGCACTTGACCACCATAATATTGCTGAACATAATCACACGCATAATCATTAATACGTTGGTTAGGTAACTTAAAGTAAGGTTCGTTATAACCGTACACGTAACTACACATGGTCTCTGGTTTCGACCACTGACTTGCCATCGGGCACTGTCCCATCCATTGCATATCCTCGTAGTTACCGACCACAGGGCACTGGTAAGGTATACGGTCACCGTTCACCAACATGTTCGATAGTTTTTTTTTACTTACACAACTATAAAATAGACCATCTGACTACATTATCCACGGTCGACTGATAGCAGATGCTCTTATCTCAAACAGCAATACCACGCGTGTTGCGAAAAAGGTTGATTATATTTTTGATGATAAGACAGTTCATTGTTACGATATATTTAATTTATAACACCAGGTGGCGCTGATCAATAAAAAATGAAAGGTTTTAGAATAGATAGTAGATAGTTGTATAGTCATGTTAGAAACTATGTAAATATCTGAATCGACATCTAGAATATCAGCTATTCCTAATATTGCGTTCTGATGGACTAGATTGTACAATTAAGACAATAAATGCCTAGAAATTTAATAGTTAACATTTTCTTTGTTCGTAAATCAGTGACACTTGAACTTTGAAACTTACAGATAAAAAATAATTTGAAATTGACATACATTTCTGTATCTTACTCAAGACTGAAGACATTCAATTTTCAGTCGAAATAATTTTGTTAGTTAATTGTATAATACTTGTTTTACGACATGAGATCAGTTCATCAAAAGGTAAAATACGTCATCAAATATACGCCATGCTTCGTACAGTCAGGTAACTTCGCGATGTTCCACTTACATATTCCGTCTCTGCTTAAAAATAACCAATTAGGTAGCAGTGAGCGAAAACGACGGGACGGGATAATAAAGAGCAGTTATCCCTGTACGTTATCGAACTTTTTTCGTACAAACACATTTCACGGCTTTGTCGTTGTCTCTATGCGTACAAAACTTTCAAACGACTGTAACTATTATGGTTGAACACCGTCAGATTCCTCGATAGTACGTTTCCGTTAAATGTTGAGACCTAGAGGTCAGATAAAGTGATTACAGATCGGATAATAAATCTTAATATCTGAATAACGTCACATTTCAGGATTTGGCAGGGGAGGGAAAGTGTAAGATGTCCATATATCTTCTTTCCCTACACCCCTTTCTCTGTTTAAAAGGTAGGCGATCATCTGCTGTCTTTTAACTTGTTGAACATGTTGGGGGTGCGTCACATCACTATTTTTAGTTGAAATAGGTGACTTTGTTTGCCACCTTTTAAAATAAAATAAAAAACCTCATGGAATAAACTTGGTTCAATTACGTCATTTCTTATTTTGCCATCGTATACGATAGTGTTGGCAGCACAAAAACAACCGGACTGACGAGACGTTCCATATTAATTAAAGGGGCTACTGAACTCGGCGCCGTGACGTCGATCGTTTTGAATATACAAATCACGCGGTTTAATACTGCGAAATAAAGGAGGAAAATATTTATTTATACGTAATATTCGCTTTAAGGTTTCAGGGACTTTTAGACACATTTCAATAATGCCAGACAAAACAAGTCAATAAGGAAATAAGGTACATCTGAACTTGATTTTACAGCTGCATCTCTAAAATAAAGATTTAAATTTATTGCAGTCAAACGAAATCTATCTATAACTACTAATATTATAAAGAGGAAAATTTTGTATTTTTGTATGTATCGAATTACCTCAAAAACTAAAAAGCCAATTTAAAAAATTCTTTCACTAATAAATAGCTACGTTATCACTAAGTAACATAGGCTATATTTATTTTAAAAAAAAATATTTTTTTATTACTGTCAGACAGGTGTTGGTGACAGCATAAATAAGAAAACTCACAAGTTACATTCAAATTGCATACGATTTCTTTAAATATAAAACGCAATTTATAAAACTTTCTAAATATGCTGTTTCATTGGTTTCTTGGATGCTGAGCCTAAATTAACAAAACCGGTTAAAAATTAATCACATTTAATATCTGACAAGTGCATTCCGTTACCGAAAGGCGATTAACTTAAGTATTACAAATATCTTTAAATGTCATGCAAGGCAATAACCGACTATTTATGCTTCCTTGAATTGACTATCTTAACCATAAGTATACGGAAAAAATTCAATAAAAAAGTATAAAAAAAAAAAAACACATCATAAAACAAGACACAGAGTTTTACAACATAATAAAATAGATTAAGTAATAACCAAAATTTACTATATTATAACTAACAAAAGAATGCAAGCGAAGCCGGGAATCAAAACTTAATTGGGAGATATTTAAAATACTTAAAAACAATGTAACAAACAGTCCAAGGAAATCGGGGTTATTAATTTAATGCGACATTTAAAGACCAAAAATTGAATTTATCGTAATTTGAATTCAAATGCTCTTAAAAAAGCAATAAACCCAACATAAATTAGTAGGTTGAACACATAAGACACAAAGATGTATTAATATAGAAAAATAAAATATTCTCATCTCATAAGTATATCAGAATCAAAACCGTCAGTTCATAAATCGAGCCAATCGCAAATTTGTAACCAATGTCTAGACTTCTGGAATAACGGCTTGAGTACTTACATCAAACATCAGTATTAAATCGTCCTTTGAATCATGCATGCAATGATTTAACATATTTTATACCGAAGTTCATGTTAACATATTAAAATAGTCTTAGAATGCCCATATATGTTTAAATTTGCATATGCGTTACCTATCTCTAATCCAAAATGGAGAACAGAAATAGAATATTTTCCCTTCCTATTCGTCTCCTCTTCTACCAAATCCCTCCCCCCGTCTCTAAGGCCTCCAGCACGTACACTACTGATGACATACACTGAAATGAGTATTAACTCGTTTCATCTGATGAGAAACAGAAGCCAGGCTGAAGTGGAGACTAATGCTTCCACTTCACGCCTGGCTTCTGTTTGGTTGCGGTAGTACAGCGACAGAGCCGAACATTCGTACAAAAGATGTTAACTACTAAATTAATACTGGCATTGGAAGTGTTAAAAGATATTTATAACATGGTTAATAATAATTAATAATATTATTTCCATTAAATATTCAACATAAAAGTGACAGTTTATCAGTATTGTAGAGCGAATATACCGTTGATAACGGTATTGTAAACACGTCATACAAAGTGCATCTCTATTCCGTGGATTTGCACGGCCTAAACACTCGTACAAATATATATCGTCGGCTCTTTCACCCTTTTTAAAAAACATGAGATAACGATATATTTTATACGTATGTTGCGGCTGTGGTAACTCACGTTACAATTTCAGCTTGTGATAATTTTATTACATCAACATACACGTCTACTTTAAAAGAAGTAAACAATTCGAATGCCGGATATGAACAAGATAATTGTATTTTTGGTGGAAAATAAATAACACTTAATTTTTTATCTATTACGTTATCAATTAACAATGCGTTGGTAGTTTAAATATTTTATAATGGCAACACAATTGAGTTTAAATTGATAAACGTTGTCAAGGTTCTTATTATTACCACACATATGTATACTAATAATTCAAAACAAACATATTTTGAAGCATTGGAAAGAACTTGTAGCATTTAAAATGCAAATACACCATACGTATTACACAATCAAAGGAAATATTCTGGTCGTTATAAACGAGTTATCTACTTCGATGATAAAAATTTGTACCTGGTTTCAAACTACATAGATAACGGTACCACGACAGTGACCGTATAAGTCCAAACAGCTATAGAAAGACTGACCAGTTTGTTTTGCGTAACTAGCTTTATTTCCTTTAAAACAAAGGGCATGAGGTTTTCAATGTACATTTGAAATCAAAAAAGGAAATGTACAAATATAAATAGTTGTTTAACAAACAATTGCTGTCTTAGGGGTTCTTCACATAAATATATTCTAGGTATTTGGCATAGATGTAGAGGATAGTCTGGAAAAACAGGCTACTTTTGTTTATTTTTTTAATTCCACGCGTACTAAAGCTAGTAATGTGATAATTATTACTATTCGAACAAAACTATTTAATTATAATGTCATATTTGATTATAGCATAAATATTTGATATCACATTATCAAAATGTATGTTGAATAATTTGCTTTGTGAAAATGTTCGGATATGATGAATAACAGATATACGATATTTGGTGTACAATTACAATATTGTAGACAAAACACGTGAAAAAGTAATGACCGAAATATAGGTTACCCGTGCACAATATAAAGAAAATGACGATGCAATTAAATTGAAAATTTTACAATTACATGTTTATTTTGTACAGTCGTGGAAATCCGCGGTGTTCCACTTCAGGAACTGCTTTGTTAATTGCAACGGGACCACCTCTTCCTACAAATAACTAATTTAGATAGCAGTGAGTGGTGCACAGAAGGGATATTAATAAAAAGAAACTAGCCTTATATTACTAACAGACATTTTTTCGTACCGACACATTTATAAGCTGCGTTGTATTGATATTTGCCATATTGCCCGCAGAACATACGGCCGATAGGGCCTCAGTCTTGGAATAGGGACCACGGACAGGTCGACGTAGGGGTAGGCCTCCCGTAAAATGGACCGATGATCTGGTTAATATTACGGGAGTATCCTGGATATGAGAGGCACAGGACCGATCATCGGGCGATCTTTGGGGGTTGGCCTATGCCCAACATTGGGCGTCATATGGCTAAGTAGATTTAGAGAGATAGATTAGATTTTTGTTCCACGTCTCGTTAAAAATGTTCTTTAGCTGTAGCTTTCAATTTGGAACACGGCCAGTTACCCTCACTGAACATATTACCAAATCAGCTTACGGGTCGACATTCTTCCGAAGTGACTCGAGCATAGCTAATGGGTAGCATTCTATTGTGATCGTTTTTCTCTTTGAACGACAGACTGACAGATAAACCGATTAAAATATTAAGCATTGCCAGATTGTATATTTAGTTTTATTTTGGATGAAGTATTTGAAAAGTTAAATCCATTAACGTAGGAATACGACTGTGATGTCAAAAATGTTATAAAAAAATCCAATAAATGCGTCGAGAGCATATTTTTTGATTTAATCTTTGAAAACCATATTACTACTCCTACATTAAAAATAATAATTAAGTTATTGGTATATTAGGGGCCGTCGTTTCTATTGCTTTAAATGGATCTTAAGTTATTGTCGCAGAAGTCTTATCACATATTTTAATAACTTACACTTAAAATGGAACAATTAAATCTTTTCACTCCCAAACAAAAACTGCAACAAAATGATAACGACGCATAAACTTTAAGCACCTAAGATAACAAATGAAAGCATATTTTATCCGTTTGAAAATGGAACGCTATTGTTTTCGACCGACATTCCACTTTCTTAAAAACTTCTTAACCCTCTCCTAGATTAATCGTAAATTAATTAATTAAGTAATCATTTTGTGCCTAATTATCGAGCTTTAAACATACTATTGAATTTTCTTACTAATTT
>JAOCNA010000009.1:4665110-4677988 GCA_026546675.1 Papilio helenus | reverse complement strand
ACAGACAATCCAATTTTATTACATGTATAGATATTGTTAACGATTACATTCAAGTGTTTATTATTACTTTTATTAAATGCAATTACAATATACGTTGATTTACATATAAACTAAAGTATATAAATATAGAAATATACGCAAAAACAATACATAACTAAAATGGTCATACATTAATACGATTGCTGGGATCTTCATACAAAATGTGATACGAAAATTGGTTGACATAAATGTACAGATCTCATCTCTTTACTTGATCTCCTTATCTTTTCCGACAAAGATGTTATGAATAACACGATAGCCCTAAGCTGGTTACTACTGATATCGTTACACAGTAAGATTCGAAATCCTAAAATGTTTTAATATACTTCTTTTTCAGTCTTTTTTGGTATGCATTTCAAAGCCGGTCATCAATGAATAGTAGCGTGGATTTCTTTGAAAGTCTGATAGATGAAGACGGTCGCTTTTCTGAACTGAATTGTCAGGAACCTAGTCAACGTGACCATCAGAACACTCGTCCTAGACTCTTGGTTCAAGGTAAAGTAGGTCTTTTTACAAACAAGTAAATCGTTTACTGTGTTAAACATTTTGAAAATTACACACTGAACATAAAGTGTGATAAATTTGAGTTATTTATTACATTACATTTGAATAGATCAACCGCCTTTAAGGTGGTTTATGAGACAGTAACAACTGCTTTTCCCTCACACCAAAATTCCTAATTACATAAATATAAATCTCTCCCATTTTATAGTAACATCGGATTGCTGTGAAGTGTTAATAACTCTGTAAAAATATTATGCCTCCAATTTCTATTAATTAAAATCAATTATGATAATAATCCCAGGTATGACAACGACACGTAATTTTTTTCCTATTATGTAAAAATATGTCCATTAATTCTAAGAGACATGATTTACATAAAAGTTTCGCGAAGCATACTATAATAAGAATTTTTTATCACAATATCTTTGAAAACCGTTTCAAATAAAAATGTTTCCGAACGCAATGTCAAATGACAATCCGCCCGCGTTGCTTTCGCATCCGCTCGGTTCTATTCGGCGCGTTCCGTAACCACCCGCGAGCCAGCGATATCGCAAACAAGATGGCTGGCTTACGTCATTGAGATACGTTCCGTGTTCAAATGTTTAAATGAAAATATTGAATTATACGTTAATACACTATGTCCAATTTGTGTTCTAGAATTGTTTCAAAACCTCCAAAAAGGTTACAAGAAAATAGGGATAGTATGTCTGTCGCACAAACAAATACTTGGATGAACGGTGAGCGTTTTGTCTTTGTAAATATTGATTTATTTAGGTGAGCGAATTTGTTAGTGTTGTTTATAGGCATTATCAATGAATAACATTAACAATTGTTTTTAACACTTTCCAGCACCTCGTTGTACCATTCAATCAAAAATAACACGTAACAATGCTGTTTGTGACATTTGAATAATTAATTTTATATAATCGTGTCCTTAACCTTTGTAATTTATAACATCTAATTTATTTTTTATTCGTATTCACAGCAGAAAACATTAACAATGGTGGTGGAATTTCGTTGTCCCCGCCGCATACGGTATCTCAACGAGAAACAGGAACACAGGTTTCACAGTGTTATAGCGGACCACCTTCACCTTGTGGCTCCTCGAGCTCTGCGACGTCGCCCACAGTATCGCCAGCGCCGCCCCCCGGCACTGCCACTCTTGACCCCAACTGGCAGGCCACCAAACCCACCGTTAGAGAGAGGAATGCCGCCATGTTTAACAACCAACTAATGGCTGATATCACATTTATAGTTGGTAGCCCAGGTAAATACATAACAATTATCTTGGTGTAAAAGTAATGGTTTTGCAGTATTTGTAATATTTTTTAAATACTTTCAGGTCACACACAGATAATTCCGGCACACAAATATGTATTGGCAACTGGCAGCTCAGTATTTTATGCAATGTTTTATGGCGGACTTGCTGAATGTAAGCCGGAAATTGAAGTCCCTGATGTTGAACCGTCAGCTTTCCTTACACTATTGAAGTGAGTTATAAATTATGCTTTTTTCCAAAACATTATTCTCTGATCAAAACACCATCAAATTATGACAAAGTTAAGCCATTTTGAAATACAAATTTATTTAGATGATTACTGTATTAAACCTAAATGTATGTTCTAACAATTTGATATTTACTTTCAGATATTTATATTGCGATGAAATCCAATTGGAAGCTGATACAGTACTCTCTACATTGTATGTAGCAAAGAAATATTTTGTCCCTCATTTGGCTCGAGCTTGCGTTAACTATTTGGAAACTAGTCTTACAGCAAAGAATGCATGCCTTCTGCTAAGTCAATCTCGATTTTTTGAAGAGCCAGAACTTATGCAGAGGTGCTGGGAAGTAATTGATGCTCAGGTATGTGAGTCAACTGAAAATTTAGGAACAATCTGTCTTAATCCATCCTCATCCTATAGTAGTCTAACAATGGAGCTCTCTGAATCATCTAGTCGAAACTTCTCAAGTCCCGAATGTAAAAATATATCTACAGATAATCTTCATAGTTTTTGTAATTAATATATTTTAACTTTAATTGTTGTTGACAAATGGAATACTCAAATTTTGGTTGTGATTTAAAAAACAAAATGGTTTGTTATTTAACTTAAAAGTCTTGTACCATTCCAATTTATTATTAATTATTTATTTCAAAACTTACAACTTAATGTTCCATGTATTAATCGTTACTAATTATATTAACTGCAATACATTTTGTAAGTGTTTGTTGTCTGCATGATAAGTGTCAAGTATGTAATTGATGTTAGAGTCAAGACCTTGTAACATTTGAATCTTTTATAAAGATCTGAATAAACTATTGACCAAATTGTATTGCAGTTTTAATGAACCTGTCCACTTAAATAACACCATTATAATTTAATTATAGGCGGAGATTGCTCTGACATCTGAAGGGTTTGTCGATATTGATGTCTCAACTCTGGAGTCAGTATTAGCCAGGGAATCGCTAAACTCTAAAGAAATTAACTTGTTTGAAGCAGCTTTGGCATGGGCCCAAGCGGAGTGTGTGCGCCGAGAAATAGAGGCCACTCCATCCAATAAGCGAGCTATGCTTGGCAGTGCGATATATTTGATTCGCTTCCCAACTATGTCATTAGATGAATTTGCAAACAGTGCTGCACAACTGGGTATCCTAACTCCACAAGAAACAATTGATATATTTCTACATTTCACTGCAGCAAATAAACCACAACTCTCATATCCTATTAAACAAAGGGCTGGACTTAAAGCTCAGGTAACAATTTCATTCGTATTATGTTCATTATTATGGGAACATATGTAACGTATTGTATTGATTTTTCAGATCTGCCATAGATTCCAGTCATGTGCATACCGCAGTAATCAATGGAGGTACCGTGGCCGCTGTGATTCAATACAATTTTGTGTGGACAAGAGAATTTTTGTAGTCGGTTTTGGATTATACGGATCTTCCAATGGTGCAGCAGATTATAACGTTAAAATTGAATTGAAGCGTTTAGGCAGAGTACTCGCTGAAAACAATACGAAATTCTTCTCAGATGGATCAAGTAACACTTTCCATGTTTACTTTGAAAATCCAATACAAATTGAACCAGAATGCTTCTATACAGCATCTGCTATTCTTGATGGCAGTGAATTAAGTTACTTTGGGCAAGAAGGTCTTAGTGAGGTATATATGGGGACAGTGACTTTTCAATTCCATTGTTCATCGGAGAGTACTAATGGAACGGGAGTGCAAGGAGGACAAATACCCGAACTCATCTACTACGGACCAACAGTGAATACTTTACCGAACTCTAATGCAGGCGATGACTGACAATTGATTAGATGTCTCTATTATCACACAATATAGTTAAGTAGATTTACATTTCACCATTCAAAGAGAAAATTTGAATATTTATATTATGTACCACTTCCAAATGTTAAATTATTTTGTTGGATATTAAAATCTAGTGTATTGTTGATCTTGGATAGAAAATAAGTACCTAAAAATGTGATATGGGTGTTGTAATAGCTCTCTATAAATTCATAGGTGTAAGGCAGCTACATCGTAATTCATAAAATTTTCATTGCAATAAATTTATGGCTTGATTTTGTATTTCGTGTTTTTATTCATAAACCTAATTATCTACTCAAGTTGAGTGTTATTATTTTCTCATATACAAACGAATTAATTACTTTTATTTCTTTAACAATTCTACTTCATTTTCATTCTTAAAAATATCTGAAATTTAGTTCTGATTAAAATTAAATCTATACACAAATCAATTTATTGACTATTTAAGAGAAAAAAATATGAATAGTTGATCAGAATAAAACATTTCCAACATATATCTTAACTAGATATTGTTTAATAAATAAAATATACACAGAAATCCCATTTAACAACTAAATCTATTGCTAATATTATAAAAAGAGGAATGATTTGTATTTTTTATGTATTGAAATAACTCAAAATCTACTGGGCCGATTTTCAAAATTCTTCCACCGTTAGAAAGATAATTTATCTGTGACTAATGTGATATTCACAGATATATTTTAACCGACTTCAAAAAAGGAGGAGGTTCTCAATTATTTTTTTTAATAACACGGGGATGTAGTCGCAAGCAAAAGCTAGTTAGGGATAAAATTTGAACTTGCTGGACTGATTTTGATGAAATGGCATGATTTGGTTATATGAAAGATCCCTCTGTCAAATCAGGAAGTGAGTTAAGTATGACTAGGTAGACTTACCAGTAGGCGGTATGTTGATACAAAGTTTGCGGGACAATTTGAAGTAGGTGCGTCCAAGTTGGTAGCAGCATATTTGAAGTGCATCACTTATATCAATCAAAAGATCTGGGTTAATTTGTTAAAGAATTAACTTTGTTTCTCTCGATAAAATACAATTTTTTGTACGAAAAAGAATTCACCAGGCTACTTTTCATTAGTGTAACATAACAGATAAACATTCTATTTGTCTAGTTACTAAATAAAACTCAGGTTTTTTGTTGAAAACAATAGAAATGTCAGTTTTGAGTAGCAAAAATAACTTCAGATTATTAAACATCATAATAACATTGTTTAGTAATATAATATTTGAAATTATTAAAAAGGATACGGGCAGTGCCTTCTGTTCTGCATGTCATATAAACACAAGCAGCTTGTGTAAGGTTAGCTGGTCGGCCAATAGTTAAGTGACGAGACAATGCCATCTTAAAGAAATTGCAGGCGATGTCAATGCATTGTTGATTAAGACGGAGTTGCTGACACAAAGCTGTGATGCTTTCTCTTGCTCTTCTTAATGTAATCTCTCTCGACTCTTGTCCAACACCCACATAAGCTGAAAAAAAATATTTTAAGCAGCCTTGGTTGAACTATGTTGACATAAAAACAACCAGACAGTACTTGACTGTCAGTTAGATAGGACAAATTATAAAAGTAAATAACAATAATGAAAGGTTAATAGAAGATCTGAAGCAGAAGAATACTTGAATACTAAAATAAAACTTATTATCATAAACTTGAACTAATTACCTCTTCCGAATCCCGAAGCTCCGCCTTTTGACTCAGCGGATACAAATTGACCAATAGCAGAAGCGCCACCATGTGCGTTTTCTTGAAATTCAACTTCTGAAACTATTATGTTATCCTCCAGAACTGAGCCACAGTTCGTGCACACGGCATCGCCTCGGGCCGGGTCTACTTCTATCTCAGAGGAACCGCAATGCTTGCATTTTTTCCCAGACATAGTGTTTTTCTTCGAGAATACTACAAAATATATTATTATTTGAATCCGCTTTCCTTTGTAATTGTTATAGGTTTATGATATACGAAATTAAAGTGACAAATCGTATGTTTTCAGCATCCCTCACAGTTATTTCTTTAATAAGAATAGTAAATATCTTTCGTATAAAAACTAACACCACAGCAAGTTGTTTGATATGGGCTGTATCTGTAATTTTATGGAGTCCGTATATAGTACAGCCAGATATTCCGTGTACAAGCAATGGATTTGTTTGTACACGAAATATCTGGCCGTACAATATACGGAAAGTGTCACTGTCATATTATTTTGGCGGCATAGAATTTTGCAAAAAATTTACCAATATTACTTTCGTAAAGAAAGGAATTAAATAAATCAGTGTTAGTAAATTAAAAGATAAAAAATTGTTTGCAGTTTCTGTTTTTATACAAGTGATAATTCTTTTAATAAAAAATCAAAATTCCTGATATGCTGATTCTTATTTCATTGATCGTGATTTTAATTCCATCGTGAAAAACTTTTAAAGTGAAGTAGTTCCGAATAAACTTTTTCCAAGTTTCTCCCTTTTTAAAAATGATCCCCTCCCCTCTGCCTTACGCTCCTACAATCCGACATTCTTTACATTCATAAAAAGTGACGTCATTGATAAGATACGCCATGATTGGCTGAATATCACGGCATGTAGCTAAAAATAGCCGATGAGATCACCCTTCAAAATGTTGCGACCAAACTAGAATGTCATATCTGAAAAGTATGTTCGACTAACATAAAAGTGGGCGGTTAGGACATTTCGTAATACCAATGTGAGAAATTCTTAGGAGAAGGGCATCCCCAAAGCGAAGAGGACGTCACCGTGCAAACTGCACTGATGACTCATCAATGTTGTGTTCTCATTCGTGGATAATTTCTTTGACGCGTTTTATTTTGTTGTTGTTGCTGTCATAATTAGAACTGTCAAAATCGTGAAACGTCGTTGAATGTTCTATAGTTATTACGATTTCATGTTAACGCGATAACGTTAAAAACAATTACGTAAATCATCTTCCGCGTTTGTACTTTGAGTTGTAAAGAATTTGAACTGATGACGATGAAGCTGGATGTTAGTGATAGTCAATCGAATCACTCAGACTTTTCGTGTGATAGTCAGTCCTCGCAGGGGTCCTCGACGAATGATTTCACACCAGCCGTCTCGACCTCCAGGTCCCTCACGCTCACGGTAAGTGACCTTTGGCATCTGTTGAAATTACGACATCCTAATATTTATTCTATAGATTTGGACAAGATAGAGTTACTAGTATGTGCCATTTACTACTAAGCTCTTCTTTGTTTTACTAATCAGTATCTTCAAATACAATATTGTTGAAATCACATTGGACAGATATCAAAATCATTAGATCAAGAAAAGTTTATAATAATCTATGAAACAAATTTAACATTATCAATTCTTAAAGAAATATTGATTAAATAGTAAGTAGTGTAACTCACTTCTATTAACCAAATTTTGATACAAACAAAAAGTCTAGATTTGTCTAATATTTGCCCGATATCTGAAAAATAATAACCATTTTGTTTTGTTAAAATTATTTGTATTATTAGTTTTGGAATTTACATACATTTTAAAGGTTACACCTAGTATTAGTTATGGGTACAATTTAACACATTCAGTGTTACCAACTTGCCGGACCGAGTTCATTTTGGTATGAAATTTGTTAATAGTCAGTCTAAAAAGGCATATACTGGCTTTTATCTATTCTTATAATGATTGTAGATAGGGTTCTTGTGAACTGTGATAATATTCTGATAACACAACCAGTTATAATACACTTGTAAACATGTGTGTTAGTCATTTTTATTTTTATACATAAATCTTATGTCATAGGTAATGAAGTAATTTGGTTCATCTCACATTATATACATTAAAATGTTACCTTTTTAATAGTTTTTATTTAATAGTAGTTGAATATCAATTTTACTTTAAAAAAACATGCATAACATTTTTCTTTACAGATATTGTAATATGTACTGCTCTTATCTAAACTTTAATTAGAAGAATGGATCTATTAAATTGTTATTTTAATTAAAAAAATATGTAAACTTTAAAATACTTAACAGAATATTTAAACTTTATATTGGGAATAATTGAGATAGCTAAAAATTCAACATTTAAATAAGGAACAGCGTCTTAAATGATAAGCCCACATTCAAATTCCAAAATCTATTAAAAATTTGATTTCTGTCAGATTGAAAGTGTACTTACGAAATTGTCTAAGATTCGTTTCAGAATTCGGCCGTAAGTGCTTGATGTTTAAAATCTACAAATTCTAGAACATTACAATAATATCAATAGTTACTATGTCTATAGTGTCATAATTGAAATTTTATTTGTTGTGGCTTTTGATCGCCAGAAACGAGGAAAATGGTCCCTTCGAAATGAAGGCGATGACCGACTTGATGACGTCATCGATTCTCGGAAAAACTCAGACCGCGCGTCTTGCTGCCAACATTGCTAGCCAATTAGCTCTTAATGGTATACCATATCAACAAAATAGTTACATAAAAAATTATAGCATAATAAATAACACACGTAGAAATCTATAAGGAAAGATGATATGAAACTCATAGATTTTAAGTTAATGTTAAGTGACTTTAAAGTTATAAAGGACATTAATAATATATTTTTACATTACCGATGAAAAATTAAAAAAAAAAAACGTAATATTGATTCCCGGTAAATGTAGAATTTGGAAATAAAAAAGTATAATATCAATGATTTTTCATGTTGCTGTTTAAAATTTACTACGAAATGCATTAAGTGTTTGATTGTTAAAAAAAATTGATTGCTTCGGTTATTCCGCGAACAAGTTTCAATTATGTATTTTTGACGACGACCTTGACAATCACTAGCGGGTATAGATGCTTTAAATGTAAACATATTAATTCGATAAAAGAGATTTATGTATGTATTAAAAAGTACAACGTCCAAACGAATACGACTTAAGGTCTTACAAGAAGCGACCAATTCCTCAAAGGCCCGGCAACGCATGTGTAGTTTATCTAGTGTCGCGTTGTCCATGGGCATCGTTGATCACATTAGTGTTCTCGCTGGTCCTTTGCCCCCTTCTCTTATAAAATGACATTACCATCAAGAGTATATATTATACATCAAATTTAAGGTATCCTTTCCAAATTAAATTTGAATACTAAAATCACAAAGCGTATTAACAAAGAGCAGTTTCTTTGTCTTATTAGAAACGTAATTGAATCTTAACCATATCGAAATTTCGTGAATCATTGATGGTCGTTAGACAAATGTATTTTACCTAATGACATCAAAAATCAAGGTGTAATTATTACAGTGAAACAGCCGCCGCAAGTAGGTCTCTTATTGCGTCAGTAAAGTGGGAAAACTAAAAAAATGACTTGCATTTTATCGGAATAGTATTTTTTCACTATTGTCCTGTTAGGATTGTAACCATTGTGGTCACGTAAGGTCATCTACGAGTAGGAGTCGCCAACCGATGATCTTGGCTAGGTTTAGACCCATAAAAGTAGCTACTTTTATGTGAAACATATAGGACAGGGAACCCTCTTTCTGTACATCCTCTGTCCATTTAAGTTAAGCAACGCATCGACAATTTATTGGAGATGTTTATGGATAGCAGTCACCTCGCGATTTTAGAGAATTTACAAGATAATGTAAAAATAGCTCTCTATTATTGTAACGGTTTGGCATGTTTCGTAATTTGTGTTGCAGATTAAAATTTCGTTTACATAAAAATATTATTGCATAGAAAACCATTTAATAAATGTAATTTTAAAATATGAAGTTTGCGATACTCGCTTGAACGTTGCTTTTTCGTAAACACTGTAACTATGGTTCGTTTTATTTACGTTCGTGATCGCAACGGTTCTGTGAACTGCTTGCTGTTGCGTGTTTTCACTGTCTGCCTACCCTTGAACTCCAGCTATATGATTCACTGTTACAAGTATAAGGTCATATCGATTGAATTGTAATCTATGATTTTCTTCTACTTTTTAATTTGTGTACAACTTTTAAAACAATCATAAACAAAGTAACCGTAGTTTAATGCATTCATATTTGTAACAAGTTATTAAAAAGTAGATGGATTGTGTGAAAGAGGATATGCTTATGTAGGAAGTGGATTCAGATATGACGGCCGATAGAAATGTATTGAAGAGCAGCTCATACTGTGCCGACCCTCCGTAGGGATAAGGGCAAGTTGATAATGATACATATAATAAAATTGGAGTGTCTGTAATATCAATAAAAAAATCCAAATTTCGGGAAGATGATGTATTTGCGTTGCCGAAAATCGAATTTAAAAATCTTTTGTCTGTCTATCTGCCTATCCGTAAGCCGCGTTTGATCCGGGTAATCTCCGAAACGGATAGGCCGATTTCTACCGGACTTTCACTGAAGGGTAGCTGACATAGATGGGCATATTATATGCTATTTTTTTATCTTAATATTGCGTGGACGAAGTCGCGGGCAACAGCTAGTTAAACATAATAACGTTGTAGCGTGACGGTAGGCAATAAGTAATGTTGCAATTATAGTAATTTCCAAAAATCGATTGGTTTATCACTCATTGGTATAACCAATGCCATTTTTAACAAGGAAAGTAGTGAACGATGTTATCTATGAATTCCAAGATTCGTTTGATATGGTTTCCGGTAAAATTGTACCGCGGCGTTGGTATGATTCAATGCATTGTTGTTTACTGGAACAGGTATCACCTGATTGTACTATCAGACAGCTTGGGACCTGGGCGCGAACGTAGGTCTTCTAGTGATATAACATTTACTTATATCTTCATCGATTATGTTACCATATGGAAAAAGTGGACAATATTTCGAAGAATGTTTCGTAAGTACTTGATATTGTTGTCTGTGTAAAATGTTATTCAGTTTTTTTAAAAAGAATGAGACAGATAGCAAATTTTCCTTACACAGTGTTTTAGGAGTGGAAACAAAAAACTATCGATCCAGTTTTTGCTATTTTCATTGTGTCCAAGGAAATCCGCGTTGAATTTTCTTAGTTTACGGTTCGGTAACTTAAAGCATGTTAAATTGTTTGGGTTTTTTACTTTTGTTATTTATGAACTAACTCACTTGACTTTAGCCTTTTAGACTATCGTCCTTTGGCCTTTAAAATATAAGCATAGTTTACCTAAAGTTTTTGTGGTTATTAACTCCTGTTTGGCCTAGAAGGGTAAATCTATATCTATACTAATATTATAAAGAGGAAAGATTTGTATTTTTGTATGTATTGAAATAACGCGAAAACTACTGAGCCGATTTTAAAAATTCTTTCACCGTTAGAAAGGTAATTTATCTGTTAGTAACATAGGCTATATTTTTTAATTACACGCGGGCGAAGTCGCGAGCAACAGCTAGTCAAACTATAAAAGAATACAAATAATAGTTAAGCCAATGTTATTAATTTCCATTCAAGATTTAGAGACATACAGACAAATTATAGATATTATATACTGATGTATAATAATCAAATATTAAGCAATGTAATAATATTCAAATGTATCTTGACTTTAGAAATCTTTCGTGTAATTTAATTATGTAAAGCAAATAATTTTATGATTATAGGTTACGATTAATTATTAACTTAGTTTAACTAACTTAGGCATGCCCGGCATATCATTGCCTTAAATTAACTATAATTAATGCGAAGCGGGTTGGTTAACGTAATTTGTTTTTTTTCAAATAGATTTCGATAAAAAAATTGGATTATTAAAATGAGTAACTTTTAAAAGTAGAATAAAACTATACTCATCCTCTGTACCTTAAACATCACTTAATTTTTTCATAGAAAATAAGAGAAAATTGACAAAATAATTTTGGGAAAACGGTTAGACAATGGAATCCCAGTGCAAAAACAATATAAAAGCATTAAAAACCTTCTCTTGATAATCATAAATGTTTACCAAAATAAATTTCTAATTATATTCAGTAATTTGTGTAAACAATAAAAGGTTGCTGATCTCTGGAAAGATAAGTGAAGTAAGGGGTTGGGGAAGAGTCGTTGTTATCGAGTTTATGCAAATTACCTATTTCATTATGCATTAAAGCTTAAAAACGTTTCGAGTTCGGTAGCAATGTAATAAAATATCTTTAAATACCATAATAAAGCCTTGTTTGAAGTACGGCTAATTTAATTTTCGACATTTATTGTGCAAACATGAAAAACAGTTTTGTTAAAAAATACTATCCTCTACATCTATGCTGAATTTCATGGAGATCCGTTCAGCAGTTTAGGTTACAAACATAAATTTTAGCATTTGTAATATTAGTACGGTTAATTCTGTATTTTTTAAATGACTACAAATTTTCACAATGCCTCCCTCGTAACTTAGTTTTTTTGATATCAACCGTTTTGATAACAGTTTGTAAAATTTTTAAGAAAATTCGTCCGGTCTGCCGGAACAAAGACCACTGTCCGCATCTGGGATCCATTAATCCTGTGACGTCACAGTCACGCTATCAAAGTAATGAAACTCAGCAAGTTTGTGACGAAGAAAAATCTTTTCAACACATCCTCACTTAAACTTGGTTTAAGTTACACAATTTTTAATTACATTATTTAGCATTGAAATACCAACGATAGTGCTTTTACACAATAACAACACAGTTGAGTTCAGTTTTGTTGTTAATCGTTGGGATGTATTCGGGAAAGAACCAGTTGGATTTTGCACACAAATTGTAGTAAGAGAAAGAATAATTTACCTGGAAAATAACATCGTTGAATAAAACCATAAATCTTACTTATATTAAAAACTAGCTTTCGCCCGCGGCTCCGTCCGCGTTGAATTAAAAAATAAAATAAAATTGAGTGGCCTATGTGTTCTTCCCGACTATCTTCTACATCTGTACCAAATTTTATCGAAATCCGTTCAGCCGTTTAGGCTACAAGGTCTAACAAACATCCATCCTTCCATCTAAACTTTAGCATTTATAATATTACTAGCTTTTGCCCGGGAGTCCGTCCGCGTGAAATTAAAAAAAAACAAAAGTGAGTAGCCTATGTGTTTTTCCAGACTATTCTCTACGTCTATG
>JAOCNA010000009.1:4638502-4657406 GCA_026546675.1 Papilio helenus | reverse complement strand
GGGCACCAGAGTAGAAAAGGCATGCCACGAGACGAAGCACTGAGGGACAAAGTTTGGTCTCCGGGGGAAAACTGGACAATAATTGGCGATACCGTGGGTGTGCTGGGAATTGGGTCTGGGAATGAAACTATTAACTCTAAACTAGGGCTTGTCTTGGATCCGAATGCCTAATTGTGTTGCCACGTTGTTTGCATTCTGTACTTCGTAGACGGTGTTGATGCTGGTGCCATAATACATCTTCCACAGATGAGCCTGCATGCACCCCTCCATCCAAGTAATCACACTCGGTCAAGATGCACGAGAACCATCCAGAATCCAACTATATCTCCAGCAGAAAATAATCCAATTCGGATCCCCCCGATCAGATTCTTCGGGTGGTTCTGCAAAACCTTATATTCCCCGAACACAGGCACTGTCCCGGCCTTCTACACGGCGTCTCTTAGATTAAAAACATTCAGCAGATTCCAGTAAAAAAAATTATATCTTATCACGATTTGAAATGCCATTTACTATTTCATCATATCCCAGCACCAAATTCCATTGGTAATGACCCGAATTTAAGCACGGATATAGTTTAAAAATCTCATAAGAATGTTTCGATCGTTTTAGGCAGCAAAGCTTTTCCAACTGCCCTTGATGTTGTTGATCACGCTTTGCATATGCATTATGAAGCGCATTTGCAGTAGTTTTCTTTGGATATATCGTATGTAGTCGAAGGTACGTCCATTACTGACACCGTACTCTAAGCGAGTGGACATCAAACTAACTAGTCACCGGGTGACGGTCATTAGATCATGTGTGAATTTTAATGTTGTAATGTTTCTAAATTAATAATCATCTAATTGCAGCTTTACCGGAGATTTGGCTAACTGTTAATTTTGCTTGTACTAATTTGTATATTTATCTGTGTTCACTGTTCTTGTGGAGTAATGGTTGTATTTTTGACTAATTAAATAATTGAAAATTGATACTAAGTCTAACTCTGAACTTGTATCTAATAATTCATTAGAAATCTTTTAAGACATTGACTTTGACATTAAATAATGAATTTCTATTTAATAAAAGACGTCTCGTCTTACCTTCAAAATAATCTTATCTTCACGACATAGTAATCGTAATCATTAAAAAAGTAACAAAAGAATCGATTCATCATTTCTTTTTAATATGGGCTTTATGTCTACTTCTTGTAGTGTTTGTTACTTCACCGTAGATATATGTGTAGAGTTTAGAGTAAAATAAATTTTAATCCTTTACAGAATGCCAAGGAAAAATTGCTTCAAGGTATTTGGGCCAATAAGGATGACGACCAAGAGAATCCTTACAGAGAGCTGGTCCAGAAATATGAAGCTCTTTTAGAAGTTCAGTTGTCACAAGGGAAGAACAATAGGAAAAATAAAGACGGCTCCTTGCCCGCACAAAACCAATCCGGCCCCCTCTCGCTACAAGATGACGTGCAAACCTCCGGCGACTACAGTCAGTTCAACGTCAAAGATACCGATGAAGAGAGCGGCCACGGTGGAAGCGAGGAAGCTCACAAGGAAAACCAAACTAAGAAAAATGACTCAACCTCTCGTAAGAAGATCATCCAAACGCCTGACTTCTCCGAGGCGGAAACATCGAGCTCCGGATTCTCCGACGAAACGAGCAACAAAGCAACACAAACTGAGCGAGAAAGGCCAGGTTCTTTCCTTTGCACGATCGCAGATGGTGAACATTACAGATTTAGCATTTACGACGACGTCAGCCCGATGGACAGTCGTTTCCGGAACCGTCCGGAATATCGCGAATTGTTCAAAGAAATATTCACCATTCTCAAAAAGGCCGCCGAAAACAAAGACGAAGGAGAGAGACTGCCTCTTCTCGATGATACTACAGCTGGTAAAGTGCCTCCAGTAACTCCCGCCACCGAGGAACAGCCCGGCAACTTCACAGACGATACTCAAAGCGTCCTGTCTTCAGTCATGTCTGAACAATCACTCCCAGTATCCGATATAACCGCACCGGAAACGCCTACCTTGAAAGAAATGGAGGTGCCGCTTCCAGAACCCGTTAAGGAAAAGAAACCTGAAAAGAAAAAAGAATATAAACCAAAACCAGTTGAGCCGACAGATGAAAAAAATAAAAAGAAGGCTACTAAGCATAATGAAAAAGAAGTAAAGCATACACCGAATACTTCAACTGAGAAGGAAGAGGAAAAGGAAAAAGAAAACGATAAAGAGCGTGTGCTAACACCGCTCGTTCGTCAACCGCTGGAGTACATCGCAGCTACTAGGAAGAAGTCACGTCATCGCAACCGCAAACACAGCCAAGACCGGCAGGGCGCGGACTCACCGGTCTTCCCGTCGCCACCCAAGATTACCTACCAGAAGCAGTCGAACAAAAAGAGGCGAGATTACAGACCGATTGAGGCCAGCCCGCTGGTGAGAGTCAACGAAATGGAATGGAACGGAAACACGATGCAGTTCTACAACCGCAACATGCACTCTCCCTCTCCGAGCGTCAGCGGCCGCACCGGGAAGATCTACCAGGGATGGAACTCTGAGACCGATTCCTGGGACATCAAGCAGAGCACCGCCTCGCAGGAGATACACAAGCTGAGGAAACTGGAGCTCTCCTACGCCGAAGTACTCAGGAATGCTGACAAAACAAAGAACAGGCGTAAGAAGCATCAGTAGACTACAAACTAAAGATAAAGACCCTCTTGCAAACTGCAGGAGCCGAGTGATCCAACCGCCATTTGTCTTTGCCAACTGGACGCATTTAGTTTAAGAGTTTTTGTGATCTGCTAGTGTTACACATAAGTTTTACCTAACCTAACAATCATGAAATTGCCATAAGTGTAGTCGATACACATACAATAGAACTATATGTTAAAGCATAACTACATTATTACATTCCTATAATACAATAGATAAATATCCAAAGATTTAAATACGTGAATAGGCTCTTAATACGATATCAAGCTGGTTATGATGAATTATGTAGAAATCTTGGTAAATATTTGAAATTGGTGTAGAGACGAATATTTAAAAGCACATGTTAATTTTATCTAATATTATCTGTATGAAAATGTATGTTTTAAATTATGACGATGAATTAATTTCCTTAATTATGAATAATAACAAAATTGATTGAATAAATGTTCATCCGTAATGTTTTGAGGTTATATGCGTATTTAAATCTTTAACATTACCCCTCCGATATCGCATTCCATACTCTCCACGTAGAAAAGTATCAAAAGATATTAAAAATTGCATTTAAATTATGTATTTAAAAAAATGAAGCATGCATGAAGTATTCAGCTGAATTTTTATTTAGCTTTCGTAATTCTATTTAATTCGATATTTTCAACTGAATAGTTTTTTTTTATCCTTTTAACTCTATTCCGTTGCTGCGTTAGTCACTATTTTAAATGTATATTCTGTATTTGAATTTATGATTTGTAAATATTCATTTTTTATAAGTTAATATTTTATATTGCCATGGTAATGCGAGTATTTCTGATTCGTTGTGGATTTGTATGCTAAATTTTTATTTAATGAAGACAGAGGAAGGAAGGTTAAAGGTATGAAATAAAAAATTGCATAATAATTATTGGTTTTTAATTTAACCCTACCGTAATAAAATATTTAACTAGAAATTAATTTAACGCTAGATATTTTACGAGTTTAATCTCGATTTCGATGTATTAACTAGGTACTTTAGTTATGAGTACACTAAGATGCGAGTTTAATATTTGTTATAATTTAAAAAAAATACCTCAATTCACTACTTACCAACTACTTACTATTCATATTTCGCTTTTCGATATTCTATTTTATAGTCAAAGAGCAAAGAACGTATCGAAATTCAATATGAATGATCTATATAAAATGACAGCTGTCAGTACTGTCAGCTGTCAAAATAATAAAAAAAAACTCAAAAATCAATATTTTACATAATATAATTTAGGAATACTTTATACAGAGGTTAGATTATAAATGAATTATTGTTCATTTGTTCTGGGCTTCGAGTTCTCTTTCGACAATCTTGCGATACTCGTCGAAGCCGCCCTCTACTGAGGCGACGCAGCCGCCGCCGCACACCCACAGCTCCTTGCACACCATGCGGATTAACCTAAATACCTACATCTCTCGATTATTAACCGGCTAACAGTTGAACTAACATAAAATCGCAGTTTGTTTACAAATATTTAGACGTTGGGCAGTCGTCTAAGGGTTTACCGTGTACTATATTGATTGTCAGCTAGAAAATTAAACAAAGAATAGTTAGTAGGTTAATTGAAATATATGGAGAAATCAAAAATTATTCTAAATTTGTCATCTTGGTGCATGCACTATACAATTACTATTCTATTAATATAAAATCAAAGTTCTTTAAAGAACGGACTGATAGTATTGCTAGTTACCATTTAAAACAAAGGAGGAGCGATAGGTTCGCGCGCATTTTCTTTGTTCTAGACAGCAATAGCAATGACGTCACAATGCTTAATGCTGCCTATATCCAAGCCAGCTGCGGAGTCCTTGTACCGATTATGGTCAAGAATCGTGCTCACTTACTGACATTTTCCACGTTTCCGCCTCTACTGCCATATCGAAAGATGTCATAGTTACGCACGTGCATTATTGTTATTAAAACACTACGCAACCTATATTACGCGATTGAAGTAACCCGCTAAGGCATGTAATGGTCCGTGAGAAATAGGATACGTTCATTCAAAAGGCATTCAAAGGTTGTATGTTTATAAACTGTTTAACGGAAAAAAACTTAGTCATCTTTTAAATAGGTTAATGCAATTTACTTTGAGCTACATCGCGGGTTATGCCTAATAGACAATCGAAAATTACAAAGAAACATTTTCTGTTATTATTGCGTGGTTGGACTATATCTGAAAAATAAAAATCCTTCTCCATAGATGTAACTGCACCAATAGAGTGACTACTAATGAAGTAAATTTACTTGAAAGAAAAAACTAATATTCTAAAGTTTGATATTTGACGAATGACCGCATAAAGTGACAAAGGTATGTAGATCTGTATGGTTATCAGATGCCATTGAAATGGTCCCCCAAAGCTTTGGTAGGAGCTCGGTCCGCGCCCCAGCTCGCACGAGAATTGATAGACGGCACAATAACATCACTCCAATACCCAAGCCATTATTTAATGAACCCTCGTCACTTGGAAAGGTCAAATTATTTGAAGAGATTAATCTCGTTATTTATGTAGGCTTAATTCCGGACGAATATTACCTTCGGTCGAATTTTGTATGAGTTATCATGTTTTTAATATTTTTTTTAATTTACAACAAGAGTTTAAATTGATATTGTGTGTTTGGTGACTCTAAACCACTAAGGTGTTTCATTCTGAATGTAATTCTCTAATACGAGTCATGGTCTGTCATCCGTAGGTCTACAATTGCGGTTTTTCAAACAATGCACAACTTTCATGCGTGTTTCTTTCACAAATGTTACCATAGCCACATTGTATATTGTTATGGTCTTATAGATGTAAGTATTTTGCTGGCACTACCATAATAGAATGAGGATAAACCGTTGTCTATTTTATTCTAAGAACGATTGGTAAGGAGTGGACTCTGCTTACCCTTAAGGCTTTTAGAGGTTACAACTTACATATTTATCTCTTATTGCGATCTCTGACAATATGTTTTTAAAACTTACCGCAGTGGAAACCTACAGTTAAGTCGACTAGTCGAAGTATAATTTACAGGGGCGTGCCGTATCGAGAGTGTAACGCACTCGTAAACATTTACGAGTTCGGCAGCGTTTTCACTGCGCGATGCACTTTAAATCATCGTCTTTTAAGGCGACACCATACGATTCCAAGGAGGATCACAATGTCCGTCGTAAATTTTGAGTTGTAAATGAACGCATTTATTTTGTATGGTGCGAAATTAACGAATGATTGTGATTAAAATGGCGACTCGTTTTGCGCGGTTTGCGAGGATATATATTTTTGTTGTATCGTATTGGAATTAAGTAACTTATGTATGAATACGTAAGTAGATGAACTCTTAAAATGTAACTTAAATGATATAAATATTGAAGCTTAGAATGTAATAAAAGTAGACATTCAATTAAATACATAATGAAAACTGTCGCTTTTCAAAAGATTCAGTTAAATGTTATGTTTTACTAGATGTTGCTCGCGACTTCGTCCGCGTGAAAAAAAAATAATACAAAATATAACCCATGTTACTCACAGATAACCTTACCTTTCTAACGGTGAAAGAGTTTGTAAAATCGGTCGAGTAGTTTCAATACATACAAAAATCCAAAAATCCCAATCTTTCCTCTTAATCATATTAGTAAAGATATGTTTTGTAGAATCTATTGTTATGTAATTTTTGTGGCGGTTTCTTTACTTGGTATCTGAAGATTTATCAGCAATCAGAGATCTGATGATAAATTCATTTGCCTTTAAATATGGGAAGATATGTATTTACAAAGGTTGTTACTTGTATATTCGGAATTAATGTGTTTCAACCGACTGGTCGTTCGGAGCAATTCGCCGAAACCAATTTTGTATTTAGCTACTCCCACGCACTTTGTAATTTCTGATTCCTTTTAAAAAGGTCATATTTTGTTGTATTTTTATTGTTTCGTTCTTATCTGAACCTTTGTCTACCTTTTGTCTATAAATTATACAAAGAACACAAGAATGAAAAGATAGTTACCTAAAGTCCATTTCAATTGTTTTTGATTGAGTAATCTTGTACTAAGGAAGTACACAAAATAATAAAACACTTGATGTCCTTTCGCGAAATTTCACGCAGTTAAATTTGCATAGGCTCAATGTTTAATTTGGTGTTTGGCGTGTTGGTTTATAATTACGAAGTGTAAGGTCACGCTATTGCACCGAGGTCGTTGAACTTAGCACGTCAGATATAAGGAAGCAAACACACGTTTTCGCGGTTGTTATTGTGATTAGTTACGTGTTCATTTATCTAATGGCCCACTTAGTAGAATTTAATTTGCCTGAACTTATTGATTTGTTCGTGGAAATTGAAAGCTACAGGCTCTCAGTGTTGATTTATGGTTATTTAAGTAGTCCCTTAGTGTACTCCTCGTTTTGTTTTCATTTCAACTTTGGTACGTTTTTTTAGAATATCGAATACGAACCTTTCCTTAGTGCTATCATTTTCCTCATTGCATCTCCCTCTTGTAGATCTAGTTCGCTTTTTTTGGTTTTCTTTATAATGTAGGATACTTAGAACTTGAGAGTGTATATTGTATTGTTTATGGTAGTTTAGGTTTTACTTTTAAAACTAGTTTTAATACTATAACCAAATTAAAATACATTTTCCTCGTTATTACGATGATGGATGTGGCTAAAATCTTGGTAATTAAATTTCCCATACAAGAGTTTATACGGATAATGAGGTTTTATGGTTAAATATTTGTTTATATGGTAACTAAAAGGGGATAAAGTTATTTCAAGCTTATGACGCACAACTTATGATAGGCTATTATGTACAGTTTCAATTTAATAGTCTATAAAATGTATGTTCTGTAGTTCAAGCTTAGAACTTTATTATCTTTTTTTTTGGTACTCATGTATAGCTATAGGTTTTCACTTACCAAAGTTTTGTATAAAGTTAATTTAGCGGCACTTAATCATCGTTTGATCCAATTCAGTAAGCAACTCTCGGAGTTTGTTCTTGACAAATAGCAGATTAATGAGGGAATTTCTGATTTAAAGAGCTTTTGAAGTTTCAGTTCAGTGCTTGTGGGGTCGTGGTGTAATAGGTGTATAAGGTTGCTAAAGGTTTGGTAAGTGCAGCTTCATAGGTGGGCATGCAGCTGGTCGTGCTTGACGCGCTCGCACTAATTCAATTATTCTGTTTATGCAGCCAGCGGATCGCGTTGCATATTGAGTTTCAGACGTACTTCGCGTGCCCCAATTAGGCGCCCGCTAAAAAGGCCACACTCCGCCCCATTGTGTATCTGTGCCGGTTTCGTTCTGTAATAAAATTTCCTCGTCTTTTAAGGACACTTCGAAAGTCGATTCCGGTGCATTGTGAAATTGCGTAGGTGTGGTGCATAATGCGGGCCGTCTGGCGTCGGGTGCCGGGGTGTCGGGCTGCACCGGCGCCGGGTGGGGGCGTAGGCGTCGCCGGGGGGCGTCGCGCCAGGCTTATCAGCCGGCGGCGGGGCCGCGCGCGAGCCTCACTCCACGTTCCGCCGCCGGCCGCGCGCTCGCTCCGCACGCACCGGCTCCACGACCGAAACCTTTGTCCGGCCGTGCCATAATATTTACATACGTCCTCTGCCCCGAGAGCTCTAGGGGTTTTCCAGACATCTGGCTGTTGTTTTTGCCGCGCGCACGCGTCTCGTGCGCCGTGACAAGTTTCGACAAGTTAGTTTTTTGTTAAGTTCACAAGAGGATTGTTTGTGTTGTGTGCTAAAAATTGGATTGCCACTTGCAGTGATTGCAGGGAGCGATTGGTAAGTAACATAAATAACTTATACAAACTTTTTTGCGATTTAAGCTTTTAAGTTTTGTAAGTCGTGTAAAGGCCGTTGTTAGTTGATGAGATGGTATTATGATGTGATGAGAGGTTGGGGCGCCGCGACGGCGACGCTGCGCGCGCGCCGTGTCATCGCTCGCGGTCAGTTGAACGAACCCCGGCGGTCGGCGTCAACCTTGCCATAATCGCGATTATTTGCATCGCCATTGTGCCCACCGCGGGCCTCGAGCGTGCCTCTAATTGCCGCGCTAAGCCGACGGATGAGCTCTCGGCTCTCGGCTCGTCACGCATCCACTTCCAATACAGTTTGGAACCGGAGAGCCAGTCGCCTGTCGAACCGTGTCGTTCGCACGTTACCCTTTAAAGATATTATGTTAAACAACCCTTGCCAATTTATTTTTTGTTCAAACTCGGTCAATTATAAACGCTTGGTTTCTGATCTCGTACCATAGCTCTTAAGACTACAAATCGATCATAGGTTAAAGTATTACCAAGTTTATTTTTATCGAAAACATCTAATTATCCTCATATAAGATGAGGTGTATAGCTTTTGTAAAATCTCAGTTAATCAGTGCATACTATAATGTCTGCACATTGCACTGTGCTGGTCCGTTATCTACGCTCGGCTATTTCTGGCCTGAGTACTCTAAAATTCTGTATATAAGAATAGTCGTCTAAATTTAACCACCGTGACTTGGCCTGTGTATATTGAACTAGCCAACGAGATCTGTAACACCTGGGATGTCTAATTATAGTGGTATAGAAGATAAATAGCATGACCAGAAGAGAATTCATAGGTCAGGTCAGTTCATTACAACAAGATTTATTCTTACCCGAATTCACTCAAACTTCTTAGAGCATTTGTTGACTGCCATTTTTAAAATTGTATACCTAATGGTCGTATTATTAAACTTACATTAAGTTGCCTCTTTTCCACTACAAAGTGCCCAGAGAAATAAGGAAAAAGAAGTTAGTTTTAAAATTATAAATGCTCGTTTTAAATGTCTATGCGTAGATAGTCCTTGCCCACTATCGAGTGATAATCACAGCGATAAGATTAAAAGCAAAACGCGGCGAGACCGGACCTGTACAATAAACAATTGCTTTCAAGTGCGCTAATGGTCTGTGTATACAGTGATAACGACCATTTCGAAAATTCCCGGTAAGGGCACTTCCAGTAACGTGCCACCACGCTATCTATGTAAACAGGAATCTAAGACGCAATTCTTATCAATTTTAATGACGTCATTAGAAATTCTTGAAAAAGAAGTAATGTTTTAACCAAAAATTTAGCTACTGTTAGAGAAAAGGTCTACCATATTTTCTATTATAGTATTTTTTGCACGTTGATAAAAACTTTTTTTTTTAGTTTAATATTCAGTTTTAAGTCTCTGCTATAAAATGTTGCATAGTTTATAGTGAAAAGAATGTTTTTATACGTTTTAGTTTGTTAACTACAGACATTTGAAATAAATTTAATAAAGGTTGAATTGCTGCCAAAAGTGTCCAAGTTGTCTGAAGTACATTTGTGTACAACAATTGAATATATTCTAGCGAGCATATCGTATGCATGAATCTTTATATTGTTTTCTTTTTTATTTTGATTCAATCGGCTAGACGCTGTGTCCTGTTAACAATTCCATAAATGCATATAAAATATACATGTGGTTTTTATTATTCAAGGTGCGTTAAACGTGTTGTGGGTCTTCATAAAAACAGTAAAAAGGAACAAGTTTAAACTTTATGGACGCAATCTCGCCTATAGAATGTAATTTTTGCGAAATTACCTGCACGCGTTGGCAACATACGAAAAAGCTCTTCCACTAAAAAAAAAGACTTAAATGTCATATACACCATTATTTAAAAATCGAACAGTGATCGCTCTGTTTACGCGCCATCGCATGAATAATAATTTTATTTTGGATATTACTAAAAAAATATAGTTTTGTAAACACCAATAAGAAACTTTAGTTGTTGTATAGGTGTTAAATTTCACTAATGTCCAGTTTCCCAGCGAAGTTTAACCATTCGTTATTGTTTTTGGTTCGATAAATTCTTGAAATGCGTTTCCGAACTACGTAACTTGAGTTTTACTCCTCCTTTAACGTATCACTAATGAATCACTAGGTAACGATAAAATAAGTAGAAACTTCAGCAACCCAGCATAAATAAAGTTCCTATAATATTACTACGGATACTAAAGTCCATTTTTTCAAAAACGCACATAAATCTTGATACAGTCTGTGCGAGCGAGTATTAACTTGGATATCTTTATACTCGCGTCGTACGCCCCACGATCCTTGGGCTGTATGCCAAATTGACGCCAATTATACTATACTAGGTATTAATCCTCTACGAACTACGCCGTTCGTGATTTAATGCGCCCACCTAAGTGTTTTTGTTCTAAAATATTCTATCATAAACGATTAAAAAATGGTCACTAAGGGCTATTTTTAGGGTTATAGTGTGAGTAAACACTTATTAGGCTTATGTAACAATTAAATTAATATGGAATTAAGTGTGGTGGAACCCTATGTATGTCTTTGTTTTACGGTTTATACATTATTATATTAATAGACTAGCTGTTACTCCGACTTCGTCCGCGTGAAATTGAGAATAACAAAAAATACAGCCTATGTTACTCACAGATAATTTACCTTTCTAACGATGAAGAATTTTTTAAATGGGTTCCGTAGTTTTTGAGTTATTTCAATACATGCAAAAATACAAATCTTTCCTCTATACCTATAATATTAGCATAGATTAGCTGTTACTCGCGACTTCGCCCCTGTGAAATTAAAAAAAAAAAATATAGCCTATGTTACTCAGTGATAACACAGCTTTTTAATGGTGCAAGAATTGAAATCGGTCTAGTAGTTTTTGAGTTATTTCAATACATACAAAAATACAAAAATCCAAATCTTTCCTCTTTATAATATTAGCATAGATTAATACAATTGAACTAGGAAGTCGAATAGGTAGATACTAAGTAAATTATTGCAAGGTAAAAGTTTGTTAACGGCACAAGAAGTAAGTGTAGAGCGTAGTTAAGAGCTGTGATTGTGAAACGTTTCGCGATAAGTGCACGTGTTTGTTGAGGAGTTCGTGGAAGGGCGATAGCGCGACATGGTCGGGCAATTCGGATACCTTTATCAGTCGACGATAAGCCGACGCCCGGTCTCCGCCCTCGCGGAATTTGAAAAGTTTCTTATCAACACTCGTACGCCTTTTACTACGCTTTCAATGTTATACGCATTGGTTATATTTTAATTACGATTTATTCGTTGATGAAGTCTTTGTACTAGAAATTCTGTGAAAGGTACAAGATAATAAATGCTAATTTTAAAAATAATAATCTATCTATGAAGTTACTGCCATTTGCAGATACAGTGGTTATGTACTCTACTTGAGGAAGTGTCCTTCGAGTAGATTTATAAAATTAAATCAACGCTAAGGGAATCCCTTGATGACAATTAAACGACTCTGAGTCTTGCAGTTACTTTTATAAAATACATGATATAATATTTCTGATGCAATAGTATCGTAAATACACATGAATAAAAAAGATTACTACTGTTTGTGTAATGTCGAAGGAAAAACTGGATTTATCCTCGAGGCAGACGGCGTGTGACGTCACGCGGTGGAATTATCTGGTGGTGCTTGTCGGTGCCAGGGTCGCTGGGGCGGCCTCTCGCGCACATGATAAATCGGTACTTTAGGCCGCGCCCGCGCAACGTAATAAAGGGCCGTATACATACACCTAAATAAAAATTAAAAAAAATGTAATAAAAAATTTGGAAATTCAATTAATAGAAATATTGAATGTAAACCTTAGTGACTTTTATTAACAATAATAAAAAGGCCCAAACAATACTATCAAGAGGAAAGATAAGTTTGTTTGTAATGAGTAAACTTGGAAAATACAGACCCGAAAATGAAGGCTATTTTTTTTGTTTGTTATAGTCATGTAAATAGTCTTATCTATCATCATATTATCTAAGTATTTATTAATTATTTAAGAAAATAATTCTTGCATATGGATAATAACTTAATATTCGTGTCATTAAACATTTGCGAGGTAAATGCTCTCGAAGCGAGTCGTAAAACTGTGACATCGTCACATTACGAAGGCAATCGGCGGTCAACTTGATTGTGTTCACTCGAAAAAATATTACAAGCAATAAAATACACCACCCGCTATGGAAGCCCGTAGCGTACCTCAAAAGAAATTTGCATAAGCACTGCCGAGCACAAAGCCTTTGTCTGTCCGTTCGTCGCTCGTCTGCGTCGCACTGAGTTTCGCACGAGGACAGATCAGTACAGTGCAGTACTGCTATTGTTTGAATTCATTCACTGTTGGAACAATACTGCTCTGTTTCGGCATCGCACTGTACTGCCTCACTTCGCTCTCGTGTGAAACTAGCATAACGCTCTATACTGTGTGTACTGCGTAATTTACGCACTTACGTTGCGACATAAAGAGCAACTATGTTTGGCGGGGATATGCAAGTGTGAAGTCCTGTCAGTGTCGATTTTAAAACCTTGTATACTAATGCAATATCATGTAAATAAGGCAGAGAAAAAGGTCCTATTGATTTAGGTTATAACAATTATTTTGGATTGTGTTTTATTTAATTTTTATAATTAAGAAGCACCTTATTTTTGTAAAAATAAATTCAATAGTTTAGTTAACTCTTTCTACGAAGTTACCGTTATGACCTTGTAATCACAATAGTTCGTTGGAAGCAATATACATGTTTATTTTGTCTATTGTTGTTGTGTGTACTTATCTTTAACTAGATCATAATTCTGTGAACCCTTGGCTTACCTTGACCTCGACCGCGGCTTGTGACATACGTTGCCTAGGTTGAATATGAATTCAGATGCGTCATAGAAAAAGTCTTGTGACATTTTAATAATTGGACGATTTTAAGATAAAATGTGTTAATTTATCATATACTAGCTGTTGCTCGCGAATTCGTCCGCGTGAAATTAAAAAAATATTAAAAACATAGTGTATGTTACTCAGTGATAACATAACTTTTAATGTAAGATGTTTTGAAATCGGTCCAGTAGTTTTTGACTTATTACAATACATACAAAAATACAAATCTTTCCTCTTTATATTAGATAGTTGAACGACTTTCTAAGTTTAATAGTTAGAGAGCTTTAAATGCGTAGGAATTTCTCAATACAATAGAAACATTGGTGTAACTCTAAATGTTTTCCATTGCCCTGTGTCATCCGTTAAGCGTAGGTATCCATTGCCGGGAACATTGTTTTCCTTGCTTTATTTTAAAACGGAACAATCGAATGAGCTGATATAAGCGTTCAATTACTGCGTATTGTTAACCTTGTTAATGATAAAGTATGAAATAATGTTTTGTATTCATATGTTAGTGTGTTAATTATTTTGTTACAAAAGAGTTTCTATACATATAACTATGACTTCGTCTTTGACGTATTTCGTTTAATTCACTTTATTTAGTTTTATTATCAATTTAACATCATAAGTTAGTCGTTTTCTTTTAATAAAATTGTTACTTATATGAAATGTTAACTCAATTATACAAAATAATTTTATAATTACAGCGAAAGTCCAAAGTGGTGGTAAGAAACGGAAGGAGCACGCTTTGCCTTGTTATGTGGGCGACGCAATTAAAAAATTAAATAAAACAAGACGCGGTACTGTACCCACTACAAGTGTCTTTGCCCCGAGGGCGATCTGTTTGAAAAACGATAAAAGGCAATGGAAGCGATAAAGATTAAAAAAAAATATTGCTTACAAGATATTTTAGCAATGTAAATTGCTGTAGTTTAAGAATGTAACCCACGAGAGGGTTGGAAGCTTAGTTTTCATAATGATATCGTAACACATCAGGTCGATTTTAATAAAAAAAAGTTTATTTTACTTCTGCTTAAAATGTAAACACCGATTGTAAACAAAGAAAACGCATATACTAATAATATTAGTACTTTGTATTAATATTGTTTTGCTATAAAGTTGACAAAGCATTTTGTTTAGTAGTGTATATTCTCGAACTTGTTATTATCGAGTATATATGGCGATTTTTCAATTGCGACACCGACTTCTACTTAATTATTTCGAGATAATGCGCATACGCAAGCTGTAACCGTGCACCGTTAGAGAGACTGCGATTTGTTGGCACATGAATGTATTTCGCGTAACACTTTAATGTGTTAGGATTATACGGTCTTTGTTCAACGATCGCGCAGCTGTCGCTTATCGTCGTGGAACAATAATATGCCGATTTAAAACACTTCTCAGTAACAGATAACCTGTTATGCCCTTTATGCATTAAATCTTTATATAAACTTGTTTTGGTATTAATTACCAAATATTTACCAATTAGTTTCACATATGTACTATATTTTTAATGTTAATATTATCTACGTTATACACTGTAATGTTTTTTTTTATTTAAAATTAGTAATTACAAGAACATCAGGATTATTACTGAGACGCAGCGAAATTGTTGCTAGGGTAATGGATTTTTTTCATAATTCGTTTTATGAAACATGCCAGTTATCTATGGTTTATGCGAGATCATAGAACAATGTTACACAAAAAGTATTAAACCATTCATAAACCAAGCAATACATGCATAATAAACAAAACCATGCATAAGAAGAGTGTATCTCTCATTATTACCGCACTAAAATAGGTATTCATCCGGAGTGAGGTTGTCAAGGAAACCATTTGTGTGCCTACATTGCCATACGTAAGCCGTTTGAATGCTAAGAACTATTCATTACTATTCATTAAACATAATTGTATTGCAACTGGCTGGTTGTAAAAAATTGTTGAAAGAAAAAAAAACGCGTTATACTTTTTATTTCGGTGAAGTTTGCGGTCGCTGGCGCCGCGCGGAATGCCCGCCATTTCCGGACGATATCCGGTCCTCCGAATGGCGCCAAAGCATCCCGCAACGAGATAACCTACTCGTAGCATAAATACGCAAACACAACATGAAGCTTAATATAAATAGTGTCTAGATCATTGTTGGAAATATTGTCCTAAATTGACTTTTTGTCTGCTTTCCGTGTTCGTGCCAGTTTTTCCAGTTTTCTTACTTCACTTCCTTGTTGTTAGCCTTCAGATGTCTAGTTAGCTTGTTCAATAACGTTATATTTTATGTTAACAAAGACATTTTACAACACTTTTACAACACAGAATTTTCGTCTTTTCTATTAAATTAAAACAAAATACATGTACATGTTAGTTTGTTAATAATTTATATGTTTAAAAAAATTAAAGACACAGTAAAATTAAATTTATTTTTTGTTTAAAAATTGCGATGCAATAAAAAATGCATTTTAATGTTTTAAAGATTTTTATTTTATGTTTTTACAAAAAAATAATTATTTCGCTTACAAGTCCAGTAATAAATTAATATATTCTTTCTGTATTTACAAACTTATAACTGTCTTTAATTTTTTTTTTTAACAAGCCTATGTGTACGAAATGGAATATGTCTTAACTAGTGTCGTACGAGCGGCGTTTTCACTCGATGACTCATAGAGGCGTGAATCATTCGCGCAATCGAGTTTTTGAATCGAGTCGGTCGAATATGCGTAGTGACCCGCGATAGAGCCGACCGAATGACTCACACGGGTTTTCCTAGAAATGAGCTGTGCGTTTTTCATGAAAATCAAGGTCGGGTTTACGGACGGCCCGAATTAATTCAATTCATTATTTTATAATGTATTATTTATTCGTGTTACAAGTGACTTTTTAATTTATTTTTATTTTACAAATAATAGATTCATTAGGACAGTGTCAATTGAAATTTACGATAATGTAATTGGTGTGTTTTAAAATTTATTTTCACAGAATTTCTTTCAATAAAATTAACAAACATTGAATGAAAAACACCTCTTTTCTACACTATAAAGTATTGATATGTTAAATATTGATCAAACGCTATGTAAAAAAACCTTCAACCCTTTCAAAGACAGGTGAATAACATTAGGGTGCGGGCAAATGAGAATGCATCGATCGCGTGCTATTCCAAGAAATTTCATTTTCGTTCTACATACTGATTTCACTTTCCATTACAATGGCAAGGGGAAAAGGTTTTACCTTTTCTTAGAACGCACTGGTGTTTACTACTTTATTTAAAAATGGAATTCAAGAAACAATTATCGTGACCATTGTTTAGTTCGTAGTTTAAAAAACAAAAACATCTAAACGATTTAGGACATAGTCATTGTTAAATGTAATTGATTGAAAATAAAAATAGAGAAATATATTGACGTTTTTTCCATTTGTACAATAATGACAGTTCGATTCATCGTGGGGTCATATTTGTTTAAATCGTTGCTACCTTTCACCATTTTTAAAAGTTTCTATTAAAATAATAACATTAAAATTGACATTATAAGAAGGGAATGGTAGTTGGACGTGTGCCAAGTGTCGATTTTATTTTATTATACGCCAAGCGACGGTCACTGTCGCGCCACCCGCCGGCGACCCACCGCCGACCCGCCGCCGCCCGCTGTCGGCCGCCGCCATCGTCGCATGTGTTGCACAGACACTAAATCATTTACATTTTATTTTCAATGTTAATTGCATTGCCAGTTATTTATTCATGCATAATATTGCATTAAAGTTGAGATGTTTAACATGGCAATAATTGATATATCATGGATGACAGGGAAATGAGACGAAAATTGTTAATTTAAATAACTGCCGCATAAAAAAAAGTATAGTTTTCTTATTAAGTGACGAATGTGGCAGTAAAGAATATAAAGAATACTTATAATCATATAATTCGTTTGTTTATTTAAACATAAAGCGAACAGTTTGTTTTTCTTATTTGGCCGTGCATATGTACGTTATGATATCTGTGGTGCGCGGCTCATTAACTGAACGCTAATTGCAAACACTAACAGCGTTGCTTCAGTTTAAAGTATTCCTTGAACCGATTCTATGCAGCCTCTGTTTTAAGATCTGTTGTATCTCACATTGATATACAAGTGTTATTAAAGTCAAAAGCTAAACAAGGTTTAAATATCGTATGTTTGAAAAGTATAACGGGGCGAAATGATTGATACTTTACGAACGATTAAAGTTACTGGCAACTAATAATTTTGAGTACTGGCTGAATGTGCATGGGGCATGATAAATGTCAAGCGACGATCGAATGACTGATGACAGTTGTCATTGAATGGTGGAATGATGCGATTTGTTATTATAAAATCAATTGGTTAATCTCAAAAAAACAAAAGTAAGTAGCCTATCTGTTCTTTCAGACTATCCTCTACTTCTATGCCAAATTTTATCGAGATTCGTTCAGCCATTTTGGCTACAAACTCTAACAAACATCCATCCATCCATCCATCTATCCAAACTTTCGCATTTATAATATTAGTTTATAATATTAGTATGATTAATTTCGATCACCAGTGATGTCATGAATATAATTGCCTTTGTTAACACAAAAGCCCTCCATTGGGTTAACTGTGAAAAAGTTTTAACTTAAACGTTACTTAACATTTCACGTACATGTCTTTGCAAGTTAACGAGCAATTTCCATTATATCAGAGTACATTTTCCTTCTTTGCTATTTAACATATACATAAGGTGATAATTACTTGAACCATAAGAAGGAATATATTAATTAAACAATCAGTTGCTATACGTAATTTAATTTACTAGTTTACTATGTCAAGATTCTGATTTCTGTGTTATATCCTAGCTTTTTAAAAATAAGGTTTCTTACATTATATCTTAGTTCGTTTAGAAGTCGGTGAATAACGATTTAGTCTCAAATAAATGCTTACTGGTTTCCACTTATTTTGCCAATATCTAGCGATTCATTAGGTTGTACTATGTTTCAACGTAGTAAAACTTAAGTTACGTAGTTCATTTCATGAATTTATCGAACAAAAACACTAAGGAATTGTTAAACGTTGCTGAGAAACCGGCCATTAGTTAATATTTTAACTCCCGTTCGCCTACGTTCTTATGCAGCTGGTTATCGTCTGTCATTAGGCGCCACTCCTCCCTTCCTAATATCCTTTCGGATGCGTTCAAGTCGCCGGCCGTTGGCCTTATTCCACGTGCCCACATATGTCCCGTTCTTTGACTCTAACTTAATTGTTTTATGGCCATATCCTTGTATTTAAAATAGATTAATGTTTTATTCGTCCAATTTATTTTATACGTAAATTTAAATTTGGGGAAACCAATTATGTAGTTTCGGTCACTTTTTCCGAGTGTTGATAATTTAGTTATTAAGTTTCCGCTTGTATTAGTTACCTTTTATTTAGTTACTAGCCTATGTTACTCACAGATAAATTACCTTTCTAACGGAGAAAGAATTTTTAAAATCGGCCCAGTAGTTTTTGAGTTATTTCAATACATACAAAAATACAAATCTTTCCTCTTTAT
>JAOCNA010000009.1:4565401-4575576 GCA_026546675.1 Papilio helenus | reverse complement strand
ACAAATATTAACTTTAACAAAATATAAATCATTCTATAATTTTGTTTTGATTCTATTTTGTTTCATCAATTTCTAAGGACACTTGATATAACTTTCGAGGTATATTAAAAACTTAAAGTAAACTCTTATCGATTCATTTCTTCAAAGACTATTCCTACTATACTATTGTCGCCGTAATTTCCAGTGAATATTTCAGAATAACCAATAGACAAGGGTGTTATATTAACTTTGTTAATAAGATTGTTCATCGATGTCACACTTGTATTCATGACAAATTTTGTGACATCTCTCTCTCAAATTATCATATTCCGTTATTACGAAAAATTATAATCCAATAAATTGAAAACAATATAGTCTTCAATACAATCCGGTACATTTAAATAGCAATAGTTCATTGCCTTTATCACACAAATAAATGCGAAATATAATCAATGAACTCATATTTCAAAATCAACACGCTATTAAATTCTCAATTTCCGAAGCGCAACGTTTACAAATAGTCGAGTGTGTGTACTATCGTTCGATGTCCGACATCATTTGACCGCTTATTCACCATTGATACTATTTCGCGTAACGTTAAAAAACTCTTTGTAACAACTACACTATCATTTAATTACTTTACGTGTATCAGAATACTAACAACCACCACACTCAAAAAGTTTAAGAATACTTACATCCTCCACACTTAAAAAGTTTAAGAATACTTACATCCACCACACTCAAAAAGTTTAAGAATACTAACATCCTCCACACTCAAAAAGTTTAAGAATACTTACATCCACCACACTCAAAAAGTTTAAGAATACAAACAACCACCATACTCAGAAAAGTTTAATGTCCTTTAGTACATATTTATTATGAGAAATCTATATTAAATAGCTGTTTAAGTAACGAGACGACTCGATGATATTAAGAATCTGTATATCGAAGTACCATTTTCTGGAAGCAATTTTAAGAAGCGCCGGGTTCTAAATAAAATGAAGATGAAATATCTAATTTGTACATCATGAAAATTTCTCTTACATCGAGAAAAAATGGAGCGTAATTTTATCTCGACGAAATAAGCGTGAAATTGTGATCGAGGAGACACCTTTAAAAATCTCAGGAGGCTATCATTTCTTTAAGATTAATCCGGATTTCGGATTTCGATAAAAGCAACCTGTCACCGCTAATGCGATTGATGGTCGAATTTGATTTGAGCTCGACATTCAGCCCACTCCAAGTTCTTAGGGAAAGCTTTTAAAAGTTACTACTCGTATTTTCTTTGTATTATGATTTAGAACTTTAATATTAGTATGAAATGAGCCTAATAAGTACACCATATCATTGTGCGTCTTTGTAAATCCTAACCGTAATATCCAATCTTCACCCACTTCATGATTGTCGTAGAAAAACAGGAATTTAAATATTGGTAATGCTCAGTCATCCGTGTACACTTACCTCAAATACTTCTGTATTTTTAAAGAAACATATTGAAATAAGATATAGCCTATATTTTTGTTGGAATTTAATTAATTTAAATAAGTTAAATGTACTGTATAAATATTATAATATGCTATACGCACTTCAAGCACTCATAAAGAGTTTCAATTGCGAGTGCAATTAATTATCTGAATTATTCATAATGAGTATTTAATGACCGCGTAATTTCCATTTAGCTCTAACAAATATCATTTGGTCGTATTTAATTAATATTTTAAATGTGCTATTACTCTGTTATGTGAAATAAAATGTTAACCTAAAAGTTAATTTGCTACTTCATCTGCTGTTTTGAATTGTTCAAGTTACAGTCATTTTATAAATCACCCGATTTATAATATGACTGTAACATATCTGAATAAAATTGTTTTGGTGTACAGGACTGGACACATTTTTACCTCATCAACTTGCCCTTATTCCTACGGAGGGTCGGCACAGTATGTGCTGCTCTTCCATGTAATTCTATCAGCCGTCATATTTGAATCCACTCCCTTCTCAAGCATATCCTCTTTCACACAATCCATCCATACTTTCTTCGGCCTTCCTCTACCCTTGTAGCGATCCACATTCAATCTTAACACTTTCTGGTTTATGTCCTCATCGTCTTGTCGCGTCGGATTATGAATTGATTATTTTACCATAGAATAGAATAGAATATCACTTTACCCTAACGAGCACACTTAGGTGAACTGTAATCACATGGTGTACAACTACGATGACGTCATAGCGTACAAATAGAGTACTAGTGAGCGATTTATTGACACTTGACTTTGCGACACATATACCCATTGCCCTTAATTCGTCGCATAAACAATCGGTCGTGATTAAATCCTGCACAATATAAAGGCCAAGTTTATTTATTTATATAAAGTTGTGATGTTGGTTAAATAAAAGCACTTGGAGTTGGAAACAATCATTCCAATATTTACATGTTTGATTGCGCGTGAGTATATCAGCCAATAGCGGAAGCGAGCATTAATCGGTAGTAGTATTGCCAAGTGAAGTAAGAATATTTCTCTTATAGAGTTTATTTTTTTTAAATGTACTAAGATAAGATTTAAATGTAATAAGAAATACTCTGTGCCAACCATTTTATTTGCTAAAATAATAGCTATTAAACTAAACTAAGATTACTAAATTTCGTTCCTTTCTTGCTTTAAATTTAGCGCAGTTTCTTTTAAAACTAGCCAATTTCTCGTAAAATCGGAGCGAAAGCTTTTAGTGGAAGAGCTGCCAAAGCAAGCGAGAAAAATGTTTTACGATCGATCTAAGCTGTTGTGTTGCTGACTCTTGGCGTTTTTCACGAGTAATTTATTGCAGTAACAATATTAACTAACAGCAGATTATATATAGCTTTTTAAATTTATGCTACCAGTATAGTATTATGCTTGGGCATTTATATCAACATAGAAAATTAGAAGTATCACAAACTATTTCCTTTATCTACCCTTAAGAGTTGACTCTCCCATTAAATTGTGCACTGTACCCTTTGTGGAAGAGAATTCAGCACCGGCATTCAAAGGGAAAACCTTTGCAGTCTTATTAAAATGTTACTCTAAATTAAGAGACACAACCGATGCTAACCGACCCTACTTAGCCCCAACGTCATCAGTTCTACACGGTGGAGATCTAATTTATGTAGAGCCGTTATTACTAGCCGTAATTTTCTAACAAGCGCATCTATTAGTTGCAGTATTACCTAAGCGTAAAACATTTCAGTCAATGAAATTATTATAGAGTAAACAGTGCACGAAATGAATATAAACAGACGTCATGGCCGCTCGTTTTCGTTGCTGAATCACTCCCTCTTATACGAAGGTGAATACGAAGGAAGTTTATTAGATTATGTAAAGGCAGATAAGATTTATCGTTCCTCGGAACAGACTAAAAATTGCACGCGTCACTACATCCAATATGTAAGAAAAGTGTCTGTAGCTAGGCAAATAGTAAATCATGCCCTCGAAATATATTCTCAGCGGCTTTCAACCATGACGTATTAACATGGGCTTACGTTTGACGAGCTCGTATTTATTCACACGTTGGGTCGAAAGAACATCCATCAGAATCTTCTGGAAGCTGCTAAAATCATGTGCCATCAATATTAAAACGTTTGTAGTTTTTTTTCTGATAGAAACTGCGATGGCGCCTTTTAGTGACGCAGTCTAAGAGTCACTTTGAATCAGTGCGCCAGAGTAATATTGCTAACCTACCTAAGACGATCCTGTGATTTTTTATAGTTGAACACAAAATCCATCTAAATACCTTTTTAGTTTACCTTGTTATCAAAGGTTTACAAACAAAGCAATACCACAAACATGAGCAATGGCCGACTGAAGCCAATCAGTTGCAAGTAATATGAGATAACCACTGGCTTGAGAGTCAAGGGAGTGATATCCGAGTGCGGTTGTCGGTTAATTTAAAGCCAATTAGAACTTGCAGTTGGAAACGACATATAGTTTACAAATAAGACAAAATGTAGAAAGAATTGTTCGAATGAAATCATGTTCATTGCTTCTGGAGAAAGAGAATGATATTTCGGAGATATTTGATAATTTTAAAAGGTAAACTAAGCTGAGTTTTTTTACTTCGTTGAAATTTAAGATTTCTAGCAAAGTTCTTCAAATTTAAAGAATTTATTGGTAAATTTATAACTCTCCTATCGATAAAACATCTATTTCGAGTTATCAGCACATTCAGTAGCGTAGATTTTTCCGATACGACGTATTTCAGTGTAGCCTTAAAGTAAAACCGAACGAAAGAGGCTTTACGTAACAACCCGTCCTCCGCAGACGGTAAATTCTCAAATGAAAACTACAAAAGTTTTACACAGAGCTTAGGTAACAGTATTAAAGAAGCTTTGACTTGAATAATAAACCCGTTTGTTCGACTCAAAGGTATTCTGCCAAAGTCAAAATTACTAAGTTGTTTCTTTATTATTAAACTGTGTTCAAGCTTACTTTAGGTAAATGTATTAATGTATAGAATTATTCGTTTCATATCCTTGTGGTTATCGAATTAGATGTAATTCCATTTGATTAAATTTTAATATATGTTGTTCAACTGTAAACCACGTTTGATCTGTTTCCACACTAATGGCCATATGATTTTCAATCTGATGATTTTGATATGTAATAGATAATGAAATAAGATAATTGCGTACCCCGAATGAACAATATTCGTATTCAACGAGATTAGTCACTAGTCTCAGTATAATGCTTACATTTTCTTAAATACTAACAAATGATTTCATTATTACGTACTCCCGAATACCACACTACGGAATTAATACTGCACTAAAAGTCGTTAAGTTTCCTTTACTGTAATAAACTAAGTGTCTCTCTTAGTAATCAATTAACTGTTCTGAGTGCGACAGTAAAGTAAATTTTCCGGAAAATACTCATAATTTGGAAATGGACCGAGCCAAGTTCCTGTATGCCGATTGATTAACGTATGCGGAACTGGAATGAGGGCAGACCCCCTACGCCCCGGAACCCCCCTGCCATGGGGTCGCTGCCAGCTCATGTCATACAACATTTGACATTTGTATTGCAAAATATACAACTATTGGGAGATGTGAATACATTTTACTAAAAATTTTGGCTTATTCTTATCAAATTCTAGGCGTATTGGGCGTATGGATAACTGACACTTATTTAGGGCAGCTGTGTTTCATATCCAAGATAATTTAATTTGAATAAATTCAAATAATACTTGTCTAAAATTCTCTTTACATGTTATGTCTGATCACATGAGTACGTCCCTTACTTATCTCCCGAGACAACTGTCTTTTGTTATCCAGTAGTCCTAAATACTGTATGCATCTTAGAGTATGATAGAACAAGATTCGCATGTCTGCGCAAACATGTCACTGCAAACTAGTGTTCCGTAAATATATTCAGTTTCCACCCCGGTGCAACGGTTTGCGCAAGCTGTAAATCACTTGCTTGTTTACTTAATGCAGGTGCTCGTTAATTCATTCCGTTTTCCTCGTTCGCTTCACTAAGGCTCCGTCTTGTGTACGGAACAAACAACCAGTAATCTATACATCGTGCATACATAATTCAACATCTAACATAGACTCTAGAAATCTGTAATATAGACCAACAGTTTTAACACTTTCAGTGCTTCCATCTCGCTATGTGGCATTTTATGTGTTAAGTAGTCAATGTTACCTTGATAGTAACTTAGTTTATATTCACGAAAATACCACTATAATCATATACGTTATAAATTTCATATTATTAACTAGACCACAGAAAGACGGAGAGAAATACGAGACAAGGACGAAATATTTAAATATTAAAAATTCACCCAAAATAGTAGATATCTATTAAAAATATAACAAGGATAGAATAATTTTAATTGAGATTGTGCTTTAAAGCATGAGATCTTAATTTTCGTCGAGAAAGCTTTTAAACTCGAGTATGACTCGCCCAAAACTTTTGAAGCATCTTGGCTGAACTAACGAGAAATGGATTTTCGCAAGATTAAACTTATGTAACTAGAGTAGGAGATTAAATCACAAACCTGATTAAGAAAAATAAGTATAGCCAATTATTTAACCTACTTACGGTTCCATCTTTTCGAACTTAATTAAACATTTTAAACGTTGTAAATCTGAACAAAGATAAATTTATGCAGAGTCTGCAATATATCCAATGAGATCCGAAGAACTTAATAGAAGTTGCAATCTGAATGGAAACTGGGTCCATCAATGAGCTGAAAGGCATTGATTGAAACGGTAATTCGAAAACGTATTGAAAGCATCGTAAACATAAAATTGAGTATAATTATAGACTGCAACTGTTCCTCGTTGGTTCAGCAATATCAGTAAAATTATTGATATAAATATAGTATTGATGTAACAAATGGAAATTAAATAAGAAGTTAGTTATAGAACACATTTCGTTAAATATTTTTACGTCAGTTTGTAATTTTGAAATAATATTTAACTTCAATCATAATAGAATCCTAAAATTTTATAATAAAAACTACAAAAAACTGTATATGAATATATATATGAACATATAATCTTTGCTTCTTTTTTGAGAATGTGAGGGATGACAATGGGTAATGGAGTAAAACCACGGTTACAAATTAAAGATCTAACTCCAACAAATGAGAAATATTAGTTTTTTTTTTGAAGCACCAATCATTTATTAGATAGTCATACATCGACAGTGCCGATGGCAAAGTGCTAAAGTCAGAATACCTTCACGAGTCTCCGGCACTCCTATAATTGAATTACAGCCAGAGCGGCAATTCTCTCGTGCACTTAACACCGCCTGATTCACGTTTGGATTTACGTAATGAAATAGTTCTGGAGTATTGTACTTATCGTGAACCGACTGCCCTATATTCTGAATACATAGTTTTGCTTAGAAGTTTTTTAAGTTGAATAGATTTATATTGGAAACACTACAAATTATAACAGTGAACATGAGGGTAATTCCACATGATCAAAAAAAAATAAATCTGCCATTAACCGTCCGATACGAATGCATATCCGCAGTTAAAAAATCAAAATATAAAAGAATCCAAAACAATCACTACATCATACGATAAACAAATAAACATTGTTTTAACATTTCTATCAACCGAAAAACATAACATTCATTATTAACTCGTGTGATCTCATTTTACAACATAACCAATGCAGAATAGTTAACCAAAGTGACGTAACAACGTCAGGTTTCGCGCAGTATTTGGAAACTCTCCAAGCGATTTCCAGCATTCTCTTTACTGCTTGAATATCTCTTAAAGTTTGCTCTTTTATAGTTTCACGCGAATAGAGTAGTTGTTAAAATAGAACATTGGTGAAAGCTTGGTCGCTCTCAGGAGTATACCTAATTCAGGAATGGAAAAGGCAGTGATCTTTTGAATACCATTTGCAATTTGAGATTTCTCACAAACTTTTAGTATTTTCAAAAGAAATTGCTAAAGAACATTACATTTTTTTAATCAGAAGGTCTACATTAAAATGTCTTTCAATTTCCATTTTCCAAATCTGTGGTTTCTTATGTCGGAGACTAAGACCCACTTTGGGTCGCTGCACTAGCGGAGTGTGTGCGAGTGTAATATCCAAATTTCTACGCTACACAACGTACCCAATGACAATAACACAAGGGGTCAGAGTACACAGATTTGACATGCTAATGTAGCTGTGGCTTAAACCGTCCACCATCCACCCAGTACCGGCGTGATCTGACCGGGGCGGTGCGGACCGGTGTGGCCAACGGACAGATTTCCGTTCCCGACCGATCATCGTCAACAGTTCAACGACCACGAACAAATTTATGTAAATTGTCAAAGAGCAATAACAAACAGATGTGGCACAGATTTAAAAAAATGTCCAGACTTAAATTTGGTCCCTCCGCTAAACGACTATTTTACATCTCGACTCTTCTACATACTGCTGAAGGTGTTTTGAGACCCATAGAGACAATGTCATTTCTTGTCCGTTCCAAAATTGTTCATGTGTAAAATAACTCTTCTTGCTTTATTTTTACTACTTTTCTAGAGTTAATGACATCGAATAAAGTGTGTGAAGTAAATTCTTAGACTACGGCCCCTAATTTTGTATTGGGCCGGTCCCACCGCCGGTAGGAACGTAAGCGAACGTAATTAGTAACTTCGTACCTTTAAAAACACGTCAAAGTAAATTATCTAGACATTAAACTTGTTTTGTATCGCGAGGGCCTTACAAAATCCTAATGACATCCGGTCGCTCTTTCCTGATTAGACTGTAACATGAGATTGGTCAGCAATTGCGCGTGGGCACGGCACATGAATGAAATTTGCGAACATTTACTGACATCACTCGGTTTATATTGTACCTGAACTGTCCGGTTTATGTTAATTCTAACCTATGTTAACTAAACGTTAAGCTTCATTTATATTTGATAAGATTATCTTGGCATAGAAATGAACGGAGCTTCCGTAGTATTTCAGGACGGGTACAAATACAAATTCAGTGCAAGATGCAAAATAAAATGCCTACAGAATTGCACTTACAGCCCTAAGATATAAAGGTACAATGATGTCATATTTTTGATAAAACCTCAAACAGACAAAAACACACGTACATATATTTAATTTTCAGAGAGTTACATGTTTTACAAGCAAACTGCTAAACTCAAATTGCGCGGAAAAACGCGAATGCGACAAGCATTTTATTACTCGCATTACCATCCGTGAAACAAGTTTAGTGGTAAAATTGCAAGTCCAACTGCGACCCGTCCGACGGTTGAGAGTAAGCGAAGTAGAAATAATTGTAGCAAATCAAATGAAACTCGTGCAACTGCGCTCCGCAAAGCTGAACACGACTCGTTTTTAGTTTTCTTAATGCACGATGAAATTCTAGCAATATAATGCTTGTATACCACAAATTTTACTGACAAAATATAAAATTCCGTAAATCTACAAATTGTTAAACATTTGAACGATACTCGAATTGGATTTATATTTTTCACGTGTCGTTCATCGTGTCACGTGTAAAAAACTGTATTTAATACAAAAAGCACTGGCAACCCCATAAAAACAGGAACATTAGGAGAAAAGATGTTCGAAAAGGCGATAGGTGGAAGAATAAAAACATATTTTTGATTACTTGCAACCATGTTGTAGACCGAAAGTTATCTGACCCTGTGGTCACAAGTAAACTAAATGAAATATTTCACTTGCGCCCTACTTTTATGCAATTTTCTATAACCATGTAGGTTTTGCATATTTTCTGATAGAACCAACCAATAGGCTTTAACATTCTTGATTGACACTTGGTGTAAAATTCAATTATCATTTAAAATCATTAAAATTGCACTCATGTAAGACTTTCAACCAAGTCGTAAGTGATCTGAAGACATAATCAAGTAGCGGGCGTACTGCAGTTACAGCTGGATTTAATTTGGGCCTTTGTACCCTGCTGCGGCTGACAGTGAGTCAGAGGAAAGGAACAGTTAAGGTTTGTTATCAGCCAGCCAAATTATCTATTAAGTGTAGTCGCGTCGTTTAGCCGAAATGTGTAACTGCCTGGGAACTAAATGACTTGAAATAATTTACCATGTTAATAGCAATTTTTTCTTTGAAGTAATTTCATGACTCCTCTAGATTAAAAAACTTTTTGTTAATTAAATTTATATTTTTTAAGAAATACCAAGAACCATATTCACATTTCATTAATTTGCGTAAATCAATAACATATGCACGCATTAAGTGGCCATTATGACACCCTAAGTGTGGACTTAGAATGAGAAATCTACACTAATCGACTATTTAAGTAACCATTAAAAATAATCTGTGTGAGACAATTAACGCAAAACTTACATAAAGAATTAAATATAACTCGTTTAGGTTGTATAATAAATTCTATAGTGTTCATTAATTAACTTTGCAACTCGGCGAAATCTGGACGAAACCAATTTCGCAAATCCACTTTCAAAGCTTTCAGCTAACGAGGATAGCCAGCTTTAATAGCTGCATCCTCATAATGAAGTTAACTCTCGCACTAAATGATTGTAATTGAATGGATCGACATATTAATTTGGAAAGAAAATAAGAATTAATCATTAATTTTATATAGGAGTTTGATAACTATACGACCAACGGCGGATCCAGGGGGGTCAAGGAGGTCATGGGGGGGCGGGCGCCACCCCGGGGCGGCGCGGGGGGCGGGGGGGGGCCCACCAGGGCACAGCGGC
>JAOCNA010000009.1:4512693-4527931 GCA_026546675.1 Papilio helenus | reverse complement strand
AAAATATAACGGTATTTTGGTCTTTTAACGGACTGTTTATTGTAGGAAGCTACGCGTGATACGGTAAGTGAAGGTAATTGCCGCAGTCGGCGCGCGGTGCGCGGAGCTCGCTGCGCCTCGCGCTCTGACACACGCGCTTGCGGGAAGGGACAATGTTGCCAACCTAAACGCACTAAGAAGAGGAAGGTAAATACTCATTTTATAGAAAAGAAAACAGCATTTTATGGTGAATTATAAAAAAATAACATTCAATTTGATTACGTCATCTATATGAGCAGTAAATAATCGCACTTATGTATTTAATTAAAAGACTGTGAATTATAATTTAATGCCATTTTCATTATTATTAATTATTACTTAATTATGTAAACCTGGCAGAGGTTTTGTATTTCATTAAGTGTAGTTAAGTTATGATTGTTTTCAATCCTTCAGAGTGAAGGGAAGTTACAAAGTTTTTTCTTATTAACGCGAATATTATGATTGGATAAAACTAATTGTATTGATTTTCCTTTTGGTACTAATACTTCGTTTATGGGGTTAAATAAAGGTGCTTAAAATCATGATTACTTGTGACGTCACAGTTTATTAATTTTACCTTAAATTCAATAATAAACCTCAAAATTCTATTTAAATAAGTGAAATGGAAGAAATCGTTATAATTAGTTTTTTTCAAATTAGGAAAGTTGTTTACAATTGTATATTTTAAAAATTTACTCACGATGTAAATATGTTTAGAAATACTTTAAAAAATTACATTTATTTATTTTATTTTATTTATTTTTATTTTAACACCTTTTTACGACCCGGTAAGGCAAATAACGCACCAACACCGTACGAAACGAAGCCTCATTGCAAATTCCTTTGTCGCATTTATTTGTTATACAGCTAGAGCTAGAATATAAATCTTCCATTTATTTATAATTATTTAATATTGCCATGTTAAACAATTGAATTATAAAAAAACTATGGAGGTATATCGGCGTTAGTTGCCGAGGACAAGTGTAAAGCGTACTGTTGCATGGGCACCCGACAAGCACAGAAGAAGATCATGATCCTAGTGTGTCTGCTAATACTGGGCCTCATCGTGGTCGGCTACGTGTCCAGTCAGTTCACCGGCTGAGCCGAGTCCCGACCGCCGCCCTATGCTCAAAGGTAACTTCATACCGACGGCGAACTAACACCACACGTGGTATGTTAGCTCGCCGGTGTTTTACCATAGACTAATATATTATTTCCTCTATGCAGAAGAAGATTATGATCATGCTGTGCCTCCTCGTGCTCGGCCTGATCGCGACCGGATACGTCTATAACACCTTCTTCTAAACGGCAACCGGGCCAGGTTTGAGCGTCAATTGCGCTTATAGTCAGCATCTATAGTTAGATACGAGACATTGTAGTTGCCGATTTAGGTATCGGAATCGCTTTACGACTCATGAATTAGGCCGCTCATTGAAAATAAATCGATAAGTGCATGCGCAATACATTGTCAGATACATTCGTCTACATGATATATTTATTCATTTAATAGGAAATGCCGAATACTTATTACATTTTTAAATCTCTAGGTATAAACGCACATTATGAAAGTACATTTATTTATTAATACAAGTTCTGAAAATCTTTTTTTTTTATAAAATTCGTATCTTGTTCGACTTTTTTGTAAGCTGAGTAAAATTGGATAGTGTCTTTTCAACTTTCTTTTATTTAAATTTGTATCTTTTTATCCTATGAATAGATTTTGCCTCTTTTTGTTTGAAATCCCAGCAAATATTCCACTTAAGCATGTGCTATTTATCAAAATTCTTGAATACAACCTCGTTTTCTTCTTTTCATTCTAAAAGTCTTTTATCCATAAACTGTTTTACTAACCTAATATAAGTAATATAAATTTTTTACATACTTTAAAGTTCATTGGAATATCATAAACAATAACTTAATTCACCAATAAATCGGTTTCATATTTTTAAACATCGTTTTGTCTATACTAATATTATAAAGAAAGATTTGTATTTTTGTATGTATTTGATTCACACAAAAACTACTAGGCCAATTTTAAAAATTCCTTTACTATTAGAAAGATAATTTGTCTGTGAGTAACATAGGCCATATTTGATTTCACGCGGGCGAAGTCGCGAGCAACAGCTAGTCATTTATAAAGCTAATCATTGAAAATATCTACATATAGTTTTAAATTTCTGCATGAAGATAATTCAAGTGATGATAAATAAAATCTAAATTATGTTGAAAATATAAAAAGCACATTAAAAAAGATATGGTATGTTTTTGGCATCAGAGTTTACCAATTTTACAAATTTATTGTAATGTAATTTGTGCTAAGATATCTAGAATAGACTTCATCTGAAATGCACCTTTTTATTAGTAATTTATTTGGATAATTCTGATGTACTATTTATCATTACTTTTACAAAATATAAGGGGATTTTGTCCAATTATCCTAAATCCAAACTAAAATTTAAAGTTGGACTCCCCTATTTTTCTCACTAATAGACAAGCACCTATCTATTTTCCGCACTCCTATTTTTAAGTTTATCTTTTACTTTGATTAATTAACTATTATTTATTCTTATATATTTTTATATTTTATTGATATTTAATACAATTTAATATTTAAGTATAATTCTATTTATAACGGCATTCAAATGTAATCGCATAAAAATCTTATATCAATTATTTAGACAAGTTAGATAACTACGTAATAATTATTAATAATACGATAATCAGCGTTAATAGTAAATAGCTTGAGAACTGCAGTATATATCTGCGCGCAGTATTTACTTATATACAAGTGAATATACGTAACCAAACTAATTAGACAAAAACTAGAGGCTTTGCATATGTTATTAGTCAAAGACAAGATCTGTCTATGTATAAAGTTACTATAATCGATAATTTTATTTGTTTAATACTGAAAATACAAAATTTGTTAAGGCTTAAAACATTTGAAGATAGGCAAATTATCCTCTGTATTAACTACCATTTTACTGACAAGAAAACTGGTTAAAAAAACTACAATAGTTGTATTAAAAATAGAGAACTTTATTTCTGAAAGAAGAATTATCGCAGCAGAATAACAGTGACGTGAAAATTCCAATATTTCAGTTCATATGCTTGGAAGTCTACTTCTTTCTCGGTCGTATAACGAGTTGCTGTCGTTAATAGTAATATTATAAAGAGGAAAGATTTGTATTTTTGTATGTATTGAAATAACTCAAAAACTACTTCGCCGATTTTAAAAATTATTTCACCGTTAGGTAGGTGATTGATCTGAGAGTAACATAGGCTATATTTTTTATTTCAGGTGGGCGAAGTCGCGAGCAACAGCTAGTCTACTTATAAAGACGATAAGATGATAAAAATATAACAATGAATAAGGAATATCATCACGAATGTTCAAATAATTTCACTTTTTATTTTTAACTCAAGAGTCAACAATATAGCATCTTAGTTGGACCAAATTCCTAGATGTTTATGAATGGATGAACTACTAAGCGTACTAAAATTAGATGCATCGAAAATTAAATCTTCGAAAAGGTACAAAGTCTGTTTTAACGTCATAGTATGTGATAAATATGAATATCCGGTGAACCATTACCATGTCAATAACAAAAAAATAAATAAAAACAGTCAATGGATTAAACTATTTATTATTATTAGAAAATCGTTGTCGTGGGTGGCTATTCTCTGTAACGTTTTCTTACTGCGAGTATTCACTAACCGTAAAAAATGTATTGCCGTCTCGCTCATTCTCTTCAATAAAACAAAGATAGCATAATCTTAGAGCGGGGGCATAACGGTGGAATTATTTGTAAATTCGATGACAAATCTCATTTGTATGAATTATGAATCATAAATAAACTACTATAGGTTAGTATAAAAGTAGTATTTTTAAATCAATATAAAGATCTTTTTCGCATGTTTGCTTAATTCGTTATGAGATGCAAAATCAGAGGAAATTCTTTGTAATTTCATTAGGCCAAGGCGCCTGCTAGAAACTTCCTAATGTTTGTTCACCATCGCTCGACTGCGGTAGGATAAATATAATTTTATAACTATTGCAAGTTAGTACTTCATTAAGTACCTAATTTAATATTGATTAAAACATTCTGGATGTTATTGTACTTCCAGTCATTTACATGTAACAATTATGACGTCATACTTATATCAATAAAATGTTTAACGTCCCATGTGGTTTTTAACAGGAATTATGTTTTTTTTTTGTTGTTGTATCAAATATAATATTCATACGTGGTTGATGTTGGTTGTCGGATTTAAAAATAATTTACTTCAATTGGCACGTACAAAGAAAACATAAAATGCGTTCGTCTGCGCATGCGCCGCCCGCCCAAACAAATCGCGGACGCATTCGTTTTTGAGACTTCGTGCGATACAGTATTTTCAAACATTTAAAATTATAAGAATTTAAATGTATTTTAAGTTATAAACTTTATATTTTATTGTGTGAAGTGAAAATAATTAAACAAATATTGTAAGTTTAAAATTCTAATAATGGGTATGATTTCGCGTGTTCGAGGTCGCATAAGGAGTGACTCTTTCTCGAAGATTCATACGATGAAATCAGAAGATAAGATCGCTAATATCGGTACGTATAAAAGAAACATTTCTTATACAAATTGAAAATTTAGTTTTGAAATTTTAGTTTTCATATTAGCTACCATTAAATAATTAGGTTCTCCCTTTTCTTCGTTTCTTCGTATGTTTGTTTTTAATTTGATAATAAGTAATGTTTTGACTTTGTGACTATTTCAAGGTTGATTTGTTTTTATTTTTAAGTCTAGTATATGATTCTTGTGTTTATAGAGGTTGAGTACGATCTATTAATAATGTAAATATACCGAGCGACTCAGCGATAACATGTCTAGTTAACACTGACGGACCTAAGTTCGATTCTCGTAATAGTTAAATGTGTTTTATATGACTTCTTTTACTTACCAAGCTAGCAACAACCATCATTGATTAAATAACTATAGACTAGGCCTAATAGACATATGTAACCAGTAATATAGACCTGTCTTGAGTGCTCGTACTTAAATTAAAATTTTATTTCAACGTACTTAACTAATAATTTATCTGTAATGCTAAGTATGTTAAGTTCTTTGATGAAAAATGTTAGTTTATCTATGCGATGTCGTGTTAGACAGTTAAGTTATCGAATCAGTGAATAAATGTTTTAATTTTATAAAATAGGACTTGGAAAAGCATCGTCAAGCCTGCAAATGTTATTTTGTTTTAGTATGGCTGCTGTCCGTGGTGCTGTTACTGCCGTATTGGGCGCCGCGAGGTCTTTTCGTGGCATTGGGAGGCGCGTGGCTAATGGCCGCGTATACCTGTCTAGTGGTGCCTGTTCTTATATCCGCAAACTATCGATATCCCGCGAGATGGTACCCGGCTGTGGCGAAGCTAGCACAAGGTAATTATAACTTTTAAGTATATGAGTTATGTTTGTTTTGATTGAATTTATTGATGTGTACTATTAGACGATTTTACATACTACTATTACGTAATATGCAGTGCACGGTAGGGCGAGGTTTGGGTACTTCCCAGGGGCACCACAGGTCTGCGTATAGTCTCATATAAGCCTGTTAACTCCTTGCCCAAAAGCCATCAGAAGGGAGCACAGTTAAAATTTTCCCGAGGGCGTTTGAAGCGTTGAAACCTGCACTAACTATGTGTAAACCATACTTGATAACGTTACCTCGTCTAAGTCAATAAATTAACAAAAAAAAAATGATTACTGTTTATATTCCCATACTATTTTCTTATATTACTTTTTAAAAATCAAACGGTTATTTTATTTAAATAAAGATTTAAGTACTATGTAGGCGTTAACCAGACATTGATCTCTCAACGTAAAACCAAGGGATGATGGCAATCGGAAATATCTTCGTCGCTGACAATTAAAGTCATTGTTTCAACGCGGAGTAAACGAACTGGTAGTGAAATACGACACATGCGGTATTCAATCGTCACACAAGCCAATAACGTTTTCAGTAATTGCCCAAGACGAAACGACCCAAAATTGCATTGAGATTTCATCTAAACTTTTCAGAGGTAGAGACAGCCTCAATGTCAGGCGAAGTTATACAGCTATATAAATAATAAATTCTCTTTAAAACAAAACGGATACATTTAAATTAATTAATTTAAAATTCATGGTTCCATTGCGGTTCATCTGTGAACGCAAGGCGTAGTAAATATACGAGTAGATGGAATGGTCCATCCATTAGGTGATATGAGTCAAAACAAACAAAATTTAGTAAAGAAAACAAGTAAACAATTGAGTTTGCCAAAAACATCTCGTGTTGATAATTTTTAAAACTGCAATTTTGTAGAATTATCATTAAAAACAGTGGTGGGAAATTACCAATTATTTGTCAAATCGAAAAAAAGAATTTTTTATTTGGAACTTTTTAATTGAAATTTCGCGATCTTTTCAATCACTAGTCAAAGTTGATCAAAAATTTACGCGTAGAAGGATTTCCAAACGTAAATAAACAACAAATGCAGCGGTACGCTAATAATTTGATTGCACCACATTTTTATAAACAACAAATATTATGAGACGTAGTTTATTATGATGCTAGAGCCAAACTTTCACTTTGTCTAAATAGACTAATACATATATAGGTTTATTTAAATCATAAGCAACGAATTGCCCAAGAAATATAAACAATACGTTGCAAATCGAGGACTAGAAAATGTTTTTCACTTTAGTCACTTAAAACGAAAGTATTTATCAAGGAAATTAATATAAAATTGCACTTAACTAGTATGTTGGATACATAAATGATCTGGACTGAACAGATAAACGATTAAGGTAATTTTCATCGGAACTTTTTTATTTTGTTCATTTTAAGCAAACAATTTACGGAGTTCTGGTAAAACATAAACTTAAGCCTGCGTCAGTATATAACGTGCAAGATAAACAAGCAATGAAAATGCAGCTAAATCGGCGATCGATGTTTGCATCTAGATCCCATTTGTTTATACGCGTTCCCGCAGTTTTTCAGGTCATTGTCGGAACGAAGCTGAATGAGGCGACGGAAGCTGGCCGTATGCCAGCCGCTGTGCGTCATTAAATACTACATATAACATTTTGTGTCTAAACAAAAACATGTGGTCGTACAAGTTATTTGATTTCTTTTGTTGTAAACTCGCGATGTACTGAACTCTCAGGTTTCTGACGGGAAGATCCCGAGACAAAAAATTAACGCTTTTAAATAGATCCGTTTTACGATTTTATGGACAGTCACAATAGTCTTGTTTAAAGACCGATTTTGATTAGCGTCTAATATTTTAAAAGGATTCTGGCCTGAAAGACTATAAACACTTGGGTCTTTAAAAAAAGGTTTTGCCACGTTGAAAGGAATCTAATTTTGACCTTCTAACAAGGTTTAAGAGTCTTAAAACTGAGAATATTTTCAGTTTTTTAATAACAAAGTTTTGGAAAAATATTGTAAGTTAAAAACTAACTTTTATAAGATTACTTACCAGAAAAATTGGAGGAATTTCTTGTTGCTTGATATGAAAGGTTGGACTGAACTGATTTTTCTTAGGCAAGGGTGGTCCTTTTATACAAAAGAACCTCCTAAGAAAATCATCCACTGGACAACAGAGGTTGACCGGAGGAAAGCTTTATGCAATATACATCAGTTACAAGCCTTTGATTTTTTTATAATTGAAATATTTACATTATTTCTTTTATGATCTGATGAAATAAGATAAACCAGGTTATCTTAAGTTCCAATGACCACGACATAGAATAACTTCTTTGTTAGTTGGGCACAACATTGCAGCCCAACCGTCATTCGTCTAAAATATCTCACATAACTTTTACGTGTGTTCATTCATCTAGACTAAATTTTGTTTTGGACCTGTATGTTGTTACAAGCTGCTCTCTTTTAAAACCAATTGCACCTTTAAGACAATTTCAATTATTATTACAAAATAATGTGTCTAAGCAATTATCAGTGGCCAATATTGTTGAATGCTTGCCATCGAAATGTAAGAAAAAATATTTAATGCAAATGAGTGAAAAAATTCTATGAAACTGGAAAATAAATGGATACGATTTGACAGGTCTTCATCGCCCACGGTCGCTGTCCGATGAACTTGTTGCCATAGGATAATATTTATTATTATATTAAAAAAGTAACTAGGAAGTTGGTGATTGTGTATGAGTAGATATCGCTACCGATTCGCCCTGTAAGTTTACTTTAGTATGTAAAACACATAGTACCATCGGAAGTATTAGAGTTAGGTACGCTAAATTTTCTTTTGGTACCGTGTACTCCTAAATACCTGCTGTTTATTGTGTTACTAAATCGTAACACTTACGACCAATATGTTGATTCCAGAGGTGGCACGCAGACTGCGTGCGCCAGGTGCGTGTTTGCTCGGCGTGCTGCGAACTGCATACGCGCCGCTTGAGCGTGCTGAGCGACTATTCCTGCAAATGAACAACCTATCCACCATGATATGCCAGGTAAACACAAAGTTACAATTATAACTTGTTCTTTATGAATGAAAGTGATAGGGAACCTTCTGTACTAAAAATATGTTTACTTTTTCTCAGTTACTGGTGTTCACCGCATGCGACAAGCTGTTCGTATCCCAGGGCCGGCTTACATGTCTGTACTCTCTCATGTTCTACAACGTCATCACGTACTCCGTCAGCTACGTGCGCGAAATCTGCACCAAGGAGGACTGGTCGCCCTATGTCAACGTCACCCGCCACTCCCGCGTTAAACACCTCGCCATGTCCGCCACAAAGATCGTCCTCGAGTGGACAAAAGCTGTAACATTCATAGTCACAATCACATTTATCCTTCTAACTTTAGGACTGGAGCAAGGACTAGAACACTTCCGACCCACAGCTTTGTACACGGCCATCACCGGAACTTATTATTTATTGTCTGAGAGAACCTTCCTAGAATTGTGGCCTCTCGCACTGTCGGCCATGAAGCTGGAGAGATTGGAGGGTATGGAGGTGCTATTTTGTGGAGTTTGGGCTAGAGGCGTGACGACAGCTCTGGCTTTACCCCTGGTGCCGGCGCTGGCGTGGTGCGAGCGATGGCGATTGTCCGTTCTCGTCCTATATGTGTGCGTGTTCATGCATGGTCGACATAGATTAGGAGAGGCGTTGGTAAAAATGAATGAGGCGTGTGATTCATTGGCGAAGTTCCGAAGAGCGACGCCTGAAGAACTGTCGACCCTGGAGGACGTATGCGCCGTTTGCTTGGGCAGCATGAAGTCTGCGCGTGTGACGCCGTGCGCGCACTACTTCCACGCTGACTGCCTGCGCAGGTGCCTCGCTACATCCGACAGATGCCCCATTTGTGTGAGGCCGTACGTCTTCTGCTGATCACCTCGGGAAACTGTTGAGAAGAAGACTGTCTTTATAAAGTTTGAAGTCGATGTTGGACTGATATTTTCCAAAATGGCACGAACGAATTTTGAATGTAATAATATTAATTGTTGTGATTTAGGTTAAGATATATGCTGCTTATTTACAACGGATATTGATTACTTATAGAAATGTCTATGTAACGACTTAGCTACTAATATTGGACAATTGTGATTTGTAAATTTTAGTAATAACCTTAGATTAATAACAATATCAAAAATAAAGCAACAAATAGAGCAGTATTAATTATTATTGAATTTATTCGATATTTATGTATGAAAGCTAGCTTATTTTATATTTAAGTTTATTGTAAACCCAAATTGGGTCCAAGTAAATACTAATTTTGTACGAATTTCGTTAAATAAAGTATTATAAAATTTAATGTGTACTGAATACGTATGTTATACCATTAAAAGTAGTCACGTGAACTACATAGGTATGCAACCTATAAATTTTTCATTATGTAGGTAGACATAAAGTAAGTAGGTACCTACCGATGTTATTTAACTAATTTAAGTTGTAGCAAAATTAAAATCAACATTGTTTATAAGAAACTAGCTGGAGCCCGTCACTGTGTGAAAAATATGGTTAAGTGACCTATGTGTTCTTTCAGACTATGGCTCGACATCTGTCAAATTTCATAGTGACCCTTTTAGCCGTTATGAGATACTTTCTAACAAACATCCATCCAAACTTACAAACATTCGCATTTAAGACGTTAGTAAGAAAGTAAAATTCAATAATTTCAAGATAATGATTACAATGTTGTCCAAAAGCGATTGTTTTGGTTAGACGTGTGTAAATCTGCTCTGAACCGGATCAACAGATCAGCTTCCACAGTCTTAAACCTTTGAGCTACGGCTCAACAACTAAATTAGCAGCTCACAGCCACTATAACTATGGGAGCCGTCGAGCAGCGAGCTGTTCGATGACTCGCAGCCCACACGAGCCATACCTCTATGCAATTACAAATTGAGTTGATCTGCTTCACCCGTGCAAACCGTTTGCTGATCTGCAGATCGCATTTTGGGTGAGTTATCACTGCTAGTTTTGGGTCTACCTTAAACTGGTTGCTCAGGACGGTATCGTAAAATGGCAGCGAACGGATGACATCATAAATGCGGTTGCCACTAAAAACACATCAACGAACTACTAGCCATCCTTGTTGTGTAGACGTTAAAGAAGTATCTTTCTTTATTGCTATCTCAGTCTAATACTGAATTGGATATCAGATAGAAAAGGTCCAAAGAGACAGATTCTATTTATGTTAGCCAGTCAAGCCGCCGCCGCCTCGTGGTTTGTGTGTTAGCGGTTAGCAGTGTTAGTGCGATTAATGTTTTTATTTTCAATCCTTGTACTGTAATCTATTGTATTTCTGAACACAAAATAATCAAAGAAAATGTGAACTTTTTAAACTAATGTGAACGTGATTTAAATATGAATGGGACCGTGTTTAAATTAAAATAAATCCAAGAGGTAAGAATACATTTGTAAACAACCGGTATAAATATTGATAAAGCTTGGATGTACGAGTTTGTGGTTTTAATACGTTTTCGGCAATTGTTTAAGTTATTGGCATTTCTCATATTTAAAAACATGTTTACTTATTGACCAATACATAGGTACGAAGGGAATTATTAGAATTCAACACAAAGTAACCAATATGTTAATAAACAATGATTTCATTATCTACTTAGAAAACTTATTCCTCAATAGGTAGGATCATGCGTTATCTGCACTTTTCAATATTGGTGCTACGTAACTCAATCTGTTGGTCCTCTTTTCTGCATTGAAGATTAAAGAGATAAATTGTCAATAACCGTACGTTGATCATTACGACAACAACTTTAAGGTTTACAGCCATTTCTGGGGTTTGATTTTTCATTACAGTCCACCTCCGACCACAATTTTCCCAACTACACAGGGAACCGGAATGAATACAAATACTTGTGTTAACTATTAATATGATTCTTGTCTTTCTAATGTTACAGTTTAGACTAAGATTGCAATTTTTTTATTTATACATTCCATTCACTTGGTCAACATGTTAATATTCAGTTTTGAGAGGTGACCTGTTTTCAATTAATAACTATTCTGATCGATAAACCTTGGTTTACGTGTTATGCCGACCACATCGAAACACATTTTTTCCCCATCGTCTGTTTTCCCTTGTTTTTAACTCGCAGTGTAATTTATGTCCCATAACCTTTATCCTTGACCTTCTAGCTTCGTAAGCAAGGACTCCGCCTCTGCAGCATCTTACGTAATATCTCATATTGAATTTAAATAATGCGCGTTTATGAATATTTCTAACAATTAATTAGACTTAAAATATAGTCCAAATCTTTCTTAAAAGAAACATAAACTGAAAGCAGAGAAAAGTTGCCTTTTCCTCAAGATAATATAGGAGAAAAGTCTGAAATGTTTGTAAAGTTTGCATTTATTGAAAAAAAACAATACGTTTTTTATGCTGTATTTAATTAGGTACACAGTACGCTCAGTGAGACAGAGAGATCGATAGACATAAAAAATACAAATTGCTTTTCGATAAGAGAAAAACGTCTATTGTTTCCACATTACTGGAAGTCATTTGGTTGATACAAGTTTTAACAATCGACGATTATTATGATGTTTAGAAATGCATCTGAACAAAAAGAGTAACAGAAAATATGAAGTTAAAATTTCTTCGCTAATGCATTCTTATCGGAACACACAATTTCCGTTTTAGCACTCGGGCAAACCTTAACTAACATAACCTATAAGATTAGCTTACGTTATCTATTAAAGAGTGATGACAAAATCGAAGTCTAAAATCCCTTTTCCACTAGTCGCTTCTGCTTCTTTGGTTTTGTATGGTGTTGTCAATTCATACTAGGTGGCCAACGCAAAATAACAGCAGACCATTAAAGTTAGGATCACAGCCACTGGATGACGTTTTTTTTTCACAGTTTGCTAAGGAACACTAGCTGATAAGACATGAGACTTTTTTTTCTACTCGAATATCACAGCCTGCAGCCAGTGTCTATTAGTAGTCTATGTTTATAGAATGTGGCAGATTCTCCGCGCCGCCGTTCAAAATATGTGTAGTTTTCTTGGAATAAGGTGTATCTATGTGAGTAAGCCAATTTTGCAATATTTGCTCGGGATTTTTTCACCTTGTATATTGCATACTGGTAAACCATTTCGAGGTTATCGGTAACAGTATCCTTTTATCTCTTTATTAATGTTTATTATCGTTTTATTTATATAGGGCGTTACACTTCTATAAACATTGATAAATGCAGCTATTTAAATATATCACTTAACTGAAGCTATTGAAATAATAAAACCGGTGGTTGATATAAATAAATATTGTTTAATATCGCATTACGTCATCCGTCTCATGGCTGGTTTCCCAGCTACGTGAAACCATTCGTTAGTGATTTTGGTACGGTAATTACACGAAATGCGTTTCCGAACTACGTAACTTGAGTTTTACTCCTTTAAAACTTAGGTCAACATAACACTAACAAATGGCTAGGTAATGACAAAATAAGTGGAAACTTCAGCAACTCAGCATCATAGGAATATTTTTATGAAGTCTGTACTCAGTTGTATTTTTACGAAGTGCATCAATACCGAGTCGGCAGTTAAAGCTACCTGATAACGAAAGAAAGGGTATAAACCGTAACAACCGCACAAAACATTTCATGACTCCTTTCATAACATCAGCTACGTGAGCGCCAAGGGACAATAAACAGACACATATCAAAAATTAATTAATTAGCTACGAACTCCAATTTTTAAAGCATTGATAGGTTACATTTTGTAAAATTGTTCTTTTAAATTATTTTTTTTAGTTTAACTATTGTTGTTTCAGGTCTGAGTTACGACGAAAAAGATGACAATATTAATTTATGACTATTGCCAATTGGAGGAGCGCGCTTCCAGACATCTCAACGCGTGGAAAGGTAACCAATTATTAACTTAAACTTTCTCTTGTAACTATCCCTTTAAATGTATCATTTGGAAAGGCATGAGTACTGGCAGGTGTCATAAAATAGAAAAAAAGTAAACAAAAAGTGTCCTTTAGATATAGAGTATAGGATATGTTGATTCTTGAAAGACAATATTTAAGACTAAATAAATAAAACACCAAATGAACATAACAATACATTTTAACACCAGTTTATCATTCTTCGGCCTCCGTCCCCGCAGGTCCACTCCGATATTTCGAAGGCCGCCACTCGAATGTAACTTGTACTTAGTACGCATCACAATAATGATGTCATCGCTATATTAGACGGATAAATCCAACATGTAACGGTACATACATGTTTAATTATAACTATAGGTAGCTGACACTTATAGCGTTACAGCCCATTTGCTTCCAGTAACATTAACCGTTTCAGTCTTCTTAACACAGTCTAACAATTTGCCAACTTCGCGTTTCGATACATCTCTCCACCGAAGCTTCTGTCTCACTCGACCACAAAGACACACATGTACCCAAGTACATTTTTAAATTTCTCATTAAAGCATAAACTAGTGCTTGACCACGAATCCATCTGATACTAAGTGGTGATATGGTCGAAGGATGGTACGCACTATCTTAATAAGCAACCATTCTCTTGAAGTTCCTCACGTTTTCTACATTGTTGACCGACTTCCCAAAAGAAGGAGGTACTCAATTCGTCTGTATATTTTTATGTGTTATTTAATCTCAGTTGTCTACATGTTTTACAGCAGTGGATACTATACAATAATGTCCATTAATCTCTTTTATTACTCAAAAGACAAGGTATGTGATTAAACAATGAGTCAGAAAGTCGTTACATATTTTTAGCATTACCACTAGGAAAAAGTGATGATAACATTGTGTTAAATAAGAGTAAAGCAAAGATGAAGAGAAGAAAATGATTGGAATTGCAATATGCGAAGAGAAAGCGCTGCTTTACCGCATAGAGACCAATATTTGATCAACTGTACTGCATTGTAACCAAGATTCTTGTCAAATCTACTTCCCCAATGGATAAGTAACGACGTGAATGATATAAGTCATTTAATATATTCGCCAGATTTAGGCAAAAAAAAAATGTTTACAATGGTACTGAGTGTAGAGAACCGCCCACGCGGTCTTCAATTAAGTTTTTGATTCAGTACAGACACTCTTGATAACGCATCCGTAGAAGTAAATTAAGTACATTTAATTTAAAATGTTCATTGCGAAGTATGTAGGTAGACGATAAGATTTGAGATAAGATATTATTTTTGGACATATTTTTGACAAAACAGTACTGATGATGGCTATCATACTATTGTTGTTAATAAAACTTCAACGAATACATTTTGAAACGTCCTTAAATAAACGTATATGGGTAAAGTTACCATTATGTGGTTATTTTACGAACTTCAATGCATGCATTTAATGTAGCCACTATCCACGGTACCAGATGACCCACTTAGATAAAGTAACTTATCGCTATTAAGGTTTGTTCCTTAACTTTGAACGACTTAATGCAGTAGTTGTTAAGGTCATTTCGAACAATTGGACAATTTTTTATACATTTAGCCACCTTGCTGTACTGTATATACTGAAAAATTAAAATTTCTGCTGGTGTCCGTAGCAATGCAAATAAATATCATCATAATCACCAGCTCACTATACGTCCCCACTGAGGGGCTCGGAGCCTACCCTAAGTTCGGGTGACTAGGCCTTAGTCAACCACGCTGGCCTAGTGCGGGTTGGTTGACTTCACACATATCTTTGAATTTCTTCGCCGATATGTGCAGGTTGCATCACGATGTTTTCCT
>JAOCNA010000009.1:4440415-4451014 GCA_026546675.1 Papilio helenus | reverse complement strand
ATATTTTTTAAATAATTAGCATCATTTTACCACTTGAAAAAAAAAGGCAATATTATTGTGTTAGCTATTCAACTATTTTGATACATTCTGTATTCTTAAAAGTTATTTTGTTAGTCTCTGCTTTAAATCAATACTATTTATCTTTATTTAAAACAACAATAGTTGAAAAAATATTAGGAAACGAAAGGAATAGTGGAGGTAATTTTATAAAAGACTTGGCAAGGAGCGGCTCAGGCACTACTTATTAATAACATAAAATTAATTACAGTGTAGTAATGTTACTTTTTTAACTTTAGTTTTAACGAAACAAAAGCTTCGCGAAACGAACAGCAGCAACTACAAGGTAAGTTCTTAAGTTTTCCCGCGATTTTCTATTCTACAACACGTTATATTTATTATTACTTACAGTTTTTGTGTCCTAGTGAAACTGCTCGGTGTAACGTCCAGGCGTCCGACTCTGCTGTCCTTTGTACGTAGATGCCCGGGAGGAAACCTGAGATACCTACGAAAGAAAATATACATAAGTACTTCATCTATACTATAGTACTAAGAAAGTGGTAGAATGTTCATTTGATCACGCATATCGCAAGAATTAAGAATCGTATTTTACAGGAAAGTTGACTAACCTAACCTATAAATATTACATATCTTGTCTAAACTCTCAAAGGGTGATATAATTATAATTTAACTTTATTACGCACAAAGTAACAAAATAAATTGACAACATATACATTACATAACTCCCAATTAGATATGAAACCATAAAACTTACCTCTGAATTTAGATCGGGCTACACGCAAAACATTCCCGAAAGCTAGCTTCATAATAACATTTATCAATGTCTTGTTTACCTGTCAACCACGAAGTGCCGTGCACCCAGCCGTCAGCTGAGCCGTCAAACTGCGACTCCTCGATATAAATAAAATCTCCGATAACGAGTTCAAGTTCATCGGACGCCTTCGGCGTGTAGCCTTGATTCACTTTATACACCTGCCGTATTATTTAATAATTTAAAAATGAAATTTAATACATAACTTAAATCGCAATCGTAAATACAGATTCTGAGGCATAAACAGATTATAAATAGGTCATATGTAATAAGTTAAAATGGCGGTTTTTTTTCCCGCCATTTTATGGTTTAATCTTATTATCGGGATCTTAAAAAACTGTGTCGAGCCTTTGTCTATCCGTAAAAACATTGTGATTATTTTCTCGGTCTATACTAATTATAAATAATATTTTACCTGATAATTATTATAGCGAGGATCTCTAGAATACAGTCGTAGCTCCCAGTTGGCTATATCGGGCAACTCTAGTTGACTGGCCAAACACTTGAGGGAATCAAACGCTGATATATCAAAATGGTATGCAAGCGTCATGTGCAATGATTTAACCAGCGGGTCCAAGTTTTTTGCTAAAATATCACAAAATTTAAACTTAAAACAAAAATTTGATTAACCAATGTTCACTGACAATCTTTAACAACTAATATTTCTGTTAACTACTTTTAGTTAATGGTATTATACTATGGTTCAGGGAAGTTAAATGTAATTAAAATTATCATAAATTTGTTAAGTATTAGCAAAATTATTGCTGAAAAGATATAAATGAGTGAATTATAGAAAACTAAACAAACTAGTTTAACATAGTAATTATTTTACTTAGTTTGGATGGATATTATGAAATAGTTATAATGAAATGGAGTTTGAATAGAAAGGGTTATTGCACAAAATTGATTAGTAAATATGTATATAATATACACTTTTAGTATTAAATGCACTGCACAAACACAAACATTTACAAATACTTGACTTACCAATAAAATAAAACTTGTACTATCAGGCTCTTTATGATTAACTAATAACACAATAATACAAATTAAAAATAAAAGATGAATATCATATAAACAAACATAACATATAAATGAATATCACATAAAATGTATGAGGGTCTTACACATTGGCATAACGTTTTTTGAACAATCCAATCCTGCCATCGCCCTTTGTTTAATCAGTTTTCCCACTTCAACTGTATGGAATTAAGCATTAAAAAAAAATCTAACTTTCATCAACCTTATCTCTTAATCCAAAGCGAGCAGATATTTACAAAATATCTTACTGCCCTCAGTTGAAATTGAGTAAGAAAGAAAAATCTTTTTTTTTTCACTCAGTTTGGCATTATATTTTAATTTATATAGCTTATTGATATTTTGATGAGATTGTGTTTAGCAATAAGACTGCTAAACAATACTATGTTAATTTTCTTTCCTTTTCTATACTATTTGCATGTTATATTTGATGATTTGGAATATTGTAGTGTAAAGTAAATAATAAGAGAATTTACCTTGAATTTCTTTTACATATTGTAAAGACAGTGCCTTAAAATAATCAGCATACTCTTCAGAAATGAAAAGGCCAATAAAATTGGGTGAAACATAAGTTTCTAGTTTCATCGGACAGGCTGGTTGAGGTCCCACTTTCTCAACAGCATGTTTCACAGCTACTGCCAAGTTTAATGATCCCTCATCTGATGCCTAGAAAACCACATCTAATTATAGAAAGTTTTTTTATAATTCATTAATACAGAAATACAGGGAATGCTGATGGTCAATGATTGTTGTTTAGGGTGTAAAACCGACGTAATTTGTAATATGACAGTATGTTATTTAAATACATACAAAATTGAACAAGATATTTGAATTCTGTTGTCTCAATAGATGCTTTATACTTCTAGTCATATAAAAGAAACATCAAACTTGAAACTCACTTTAAAAAACGGGACTATTGTTATATGGGGTGGAGCATTGTGTGCACCATTCCATCCACAAATACTTTTTGACTTCTCTCGGAATTCCTGTATCTGACCTAACAGTTGTCCGGTAGGTGTGACATACAAAATATATTCACGAGGCTCCTCTGAGTCGAGTGCTGCATCATTTACATGAGTAAGAAGCCAATCTGATGCCAGTTGAACACTACGGTTACCGGTCGCAGCTAACGCTTTTAGTCTGAGTGTAAAAAATTAAATTATTACAGTATTGCAAGGAAATTGTCAATATGTTTAAAATGCTGTTATTTTATCGATATTTACACTCTTTTCCTAGGAAAACCCATCTGTACTAGTACTTGATATGGTGAAATGTCTTGTCTTGAAGAAGCGACAGACGTGGAAATCTTACGAGGCGGCAACGAAACCATCCTAGATAACTGTTCTGAAAAAGTACACAAAGTTCGTAGCATGCAATTGTAATATACAGTAATGTACAGTACATTCAGAATCTGGCGTTATTGATATTTATAAAATATTATTTACAAAACAACAAACATAAATAGATCACCACAGGTAAAAAATCAAGTTTTAAATCCATAAATACACGTCAATCAAAGTCAATCAGTGTTGCCAATGAAATTATCCGGCCGTGTAATCATAATATGTTTTACTTACATGCTCTTTGGTTTTAATGTCAATGTCATAAAACCGCATGCTATTGATTGTCAAATTCAGTCGATAAGTTGAAAATAGCTTATTTTCGTTCTTTTCGCAAAAATAAGGATATAAACCTGTTATTCTTTAATATACTAATATTTAAAGTTTTAAGCTTCATAAAACATTTGCAAAAATGTACCTAAGATATTACTTGAATGAGAATGGGGACCGACAATATACACTAGCGGTAATGAGTACTTTATTATTTTTGTTATAATTCAAACATGTGGCGAAATATTACTAACATAAAATCTTTGTTATTTCAGACAATTGACCCTAGTGGAAAACCGACATTGTCCGCTCACCCAGGTAGGACACCAAATAATTTTATTATAGTTGTTATCAAATATTGTCAATAATACATTTTCCCCCTGGTTGTATACAACAAAAAAGTTTGCCTACCCCTAATTGTATAGTTATACCTAAAAGTAGTATAATTTATTGTAAATGTTTCAGCCCGGTTTTCACCAGAAGACAAGTATTCCAGACAAAGAATAACAATCAAGAAACGTTTTGGCCTCCTTTTGACACAGCAACCTGAACCAATTCATTGATTCTTTGAATTACTTAGGTTAAGTTAGTGTTAAGTTATGATATATATGTAATAAAACAGTTTAAATATAAAAATCAAGCTTGACGAAAATTATATAATCTTTTTTGTTATCCCATTGCTGCAATACTGTAAGTGCATTAAAAATTAAATAAAATAATGAACATATGTTCTCTTCATAAAAAAAGTAACTACATGGACAAAAAAAGTAACAATAGGGATTCCTTATCTACACTCTACATTGTTTCCTCATTCCTGAGGATCACAACCTATCACTATCATAGTGACCATCTCATAAAGTATTTTCTATTCCATGTGGTTCTTAGTGCTGTGGGTGGTTTATGTATGGTGGTGTATTCTATATACAATATACAACAAAAAATGTGGATTATCTTCATCTCACTCACTTAAGGCAAGATTAATTTGGGCCACTTTGGTTTTCAGCATCAAATATCTTGCTTTATATCAGTGCATAAGAAAGTTATGTCGAAAGAGAAAAAGTAAAACCGACAGTTTCTTAGCTTTTATTGTAAATTGACCCGTACTTTATTTCATGATCGAATATACGGGTTAGTTTTGTCTGGACGTAAATGAAGTTTTACACTTTTCAACTTTTAACTAATATTTGCCACACGTTGCTAATGCAAGGAAAATAATTCCATTCAGTAATTGGGTTTTCCAGGGTTTTCATTTTAATCTGGGTATTTAGAGGACTTAGTGCTTTTAACTTTAGCTCGAAAAAATTACATTGACATTGACATATTTTTTATCCATGACATTTTTAACGTCAATGTCATGTATTTATCATTATCAATGATGTTTGTCCTTTATAAGTAAAGATCCGGTATTATTTAAATATAAGTTAAAGTGAGCTTTAATTTATTTGTTTAACATAATGGCGAAGAAAGGAGAGTTGGAGGCTTGTTGGAAAAAATTAAACTATGCATTTCCCATCTTGAACGACACAATATTTACCGAGTGCACCAACGAAGAATATGAAGAAATCCAAGAAGTTGTCATTAATATAGGTATTCAAATTAAAATTCGTGATCTAGTAATCATTTACATTGAAAAGTATGTTCGTCAAAACACTGTGCCGTCTTTTTGGGGAAAATTTGTAAAATCAGACACAGAGGTCAAAGGATTCCAATTATTCAAAACTGCTATAAATGATTTATACGATTCAGTCACAAACTTCGAGCCAATGTTACGAAAGTTGAGCTTATTGAACAGTAATTGTTCTGATAACTTGCCAATCTTTGGAGAAAGAGATATTATACTAGGGTTTAAGCAACTACTCCGTGCTACTCTGTTTGCTCAAATACCACTTGAATTCCAATACATCATATACTTTTTTTATAAAGTATCATTTAATGTTTTTGATAATGAATATGAAAGTTCTGATATGGGTGAGGATGTGATGTGCTCTGGTTGTTGGAATGATTACACAGATTGTAACTGTGCTTACATTGTCAAAGTGTTTCATGACACAAATCGCAAGCTTATGGAACTGCAACTATTGGAGAGACTAGCCGGTCAGGTGTTGACTAATTTTATTCAAATGAGAATAGAAAGCCATATACAGAAACTTTGTACAGGCACATTTGATGTTTCTCACATAGCATTCCTTGAGAATTGGCTCGATACAACAGTGATGTCGTGGCTTACAAGAATATACTGCGGCGGTTCCTCCAAACCGCCTCCAGATGATAAAAATGTACAAAATGCTATTTCAAAGTTTAAACAAAAGCTGAGCTATTATTTATATCACAGTTATACAAAATTAAGAATAGATCAACTTTTTAATATAATTATTGAATATCCAGATTCACAACCAGCTGTAGATGACATTAAACTGTGTCTTGACAAAACAGACTTGCGGCCCACACTTTGTAAAAATCTGCAGACTGCTTTAGAAACAAGGCTTTTACACCCTGGTGTGAATACATCGGAAATATTAACAGCATATGTGTCCACAATCAGAACTTTGAGATATCTAGATCCTTCAGGAGTCATTTTGGAAACAGTCACAAAACCTGTAAGAAATTATTTGAGGAATAGAGAAGATACAGTCAGAAGTGTGGTTAGTAGTTTGACTGAAGATGGGGTTGGAAGTGAATTGGCTGAGGAGTTGGCAAAAATTGCAGCTGATGGAGAAGATGATCTTGAAAAAGAAGACTTGTGGGATGAATGGAACCCTGATCCTGTGGATGCTGATCCTAAAGCAAACTCTAGTGATAGAAAAACAAGTGACATTATATCCATGCTTGTGAATGTTTATGGTAGTAAAGAGTTATTTGTCAATGAGTATAGAACTTTACTAGCCGACAGATTATTGGGACAAACTGTAATCAACACTGAAAAGGAGATAACATATTTAGAATTATTGAAATTGAGATTTGGGGAGTCACAATTACATTTCTGTGAAGTTATGCTAAAAGATGTTTATGATTCCAAGAGAATAAATGCACTTATTCATCAAGATAACAGTTTTGGTGACTCTAATATCATGTGCAATGGTATGATATTGTCTGCCCAGTTTTGGCCTCCATTTAAAGATGAAAGCCTTGAGTTGCCAGATGTGATAAAACAACTTTTAGAAAGGTACACAAAATGTTTTGAAGCATTAAAGGGCAACAGAACCTTAAACTGGATACCGCATTTGGGTAATGTGAACATTGAAATAGAAATAGGACAAAAGAAATTAGATTTAACTGTTTCACCATTTAATGCTACTTTAATTATGCATTTCCAAGACAAGCCAGAGTGGTCGTTGGAGGAACTGCATCAAGTAATGAAGGTACCAATTACAATACTGAGAAGGAAAATAACTTATTGGCAGTCAATGGGTTTAATTTCAGAGAAAAGTGCTAATTATTATGTGTTGGTAGATGGTAATGATGCAAATAAATCCAATGTTGCCAATAGTCAGGTTCAAGAAATGATTTGTGAGGATGAGGAGTCAGAGAGTGTTATGGCATCTGCTCATGATCAAAGAGAAGGGGAATTGCAAGTGTTTTGGTCTTATATTGTTGGTATGTTAACCAACTTGGATTCGTTGCCGCTAGATCGCATACACCAGATGTTGAAGATGTTTGCTTCACAAGCTCCAGGCACTGAATGTAGTATCCAAGAGCTCAGACAATTTCTAGATACCAAAGTGAGAACACATCAACTTATCCTTCAAGGTTCCATGTATAAATTACCAAAGACTTAAAATAAAGAACATGAAAAAAGTTTAACAAAACTTTATTTTCTTTTACATATAAAAATTTGGTTACATTACTTAAATGTCTGTGGGTTAATCTGTAGTACTTATTGTTAAGTGACAATTTTAAGCCTTTTACACAATGAGGCAAATAAAAATGTATTATTATGTATTAGCTCAAATAAAAATTTATACCATCCCACATTAAAAATTACAATATTAATACTTAGTGATTGCAGCAATACATAAGCTTGTCAGTCTTAACATCTATCAAATACTGATTATAATTTAACTTTTTCCAATAAATAATAATTTCAACAACAAAAGTTTTAAGGATACTGAAAAATAATACACTTTTTAATTACAGGGAATGTTTGAATCGTGTTCTATACTGTGTGCAATGGTAAATGCAAGACATTTAAAGTTATTCCATATAAAGTTACCAATAAAAGATTACATTTGTAAATAATACAATATTTCCATGGAATGTTGATTTTTTGCACATATATTTAGGAAAAAAATCTGACAAAACTCATTAAAAAAATAACTTATTGGCGAAATTTGGTTACTAGTTATTTATGAAATGTAAAAAATCTCCCAAGTTATGTAATAAACGCCCACAGACCGTCAACTCCGTGTCATCTTTAGCACCATACTTTATTTGTAACGACGTTATTCAAACTTGGAGCGCGCAATCTATTGTATTCTTATTTTATTACATTAAAAGATGCATATCTATTCAAATAGAAATTCAACATTTTTAATACCAAAACCATTATTATTGTAATTAGGCCCTTGTTATTATAAAAATTGTAAACCTTTGCTTGGTATCATTTACAGAATTAAGCTCGTGTTTATTAGTTCAAATGGTATGAACAAAAAACATAGTTTCTTAGGTCCGTGGCAGGCTATGATTAGCTGTTTTCTAATATCTGATATTTTATTTATATTATTTGTGCAAATGACAGGCTGAAGATTAAATAATATTGTAAGCAACATATGAAAAGTGTACAAGCTTTAATCAGAATATTCTGTCATATATTTTTTACTAGCCCACGACTTCGTTCGCATGTAATTTAAAAAAAACTAATCAGTCTATGTTATCTTCCAAACTATCTACATCTATACCAAATTTCATTGAGATTCGTTCAACATCCATCCATCTAAACTTTAACATTTATAATAATAGTAAGAGTACAAAAAAGGTAGTCTGTTACAGATAATAGAAAAAAATGTCTTAATATTATGGTAATGTTATCAGTACTAATGCACGTGTGTGGTTACCTGGAACACGTTGAAGGGCTCGTTCTCGTGCACGTCGAGCGCGGCGGCGCGGATGCGGATGGCGGTGGGTGGCGGTGGGACCAGGCCGCAGACACCAAAACAAAAGTGCGATACCTAGTCGTATCGATTGTCCGCGCAACAGTCCTTGTTGTTCTCGATTCGACACAATTGTATTCGACCACGCTACGGAATCCTTCCTTCTTAGCTCGTTAGTGTCGCACTGGGAATCTACGATCGCATATTTTTTTTTACAAGTTGAGTTTTTTTGAGAGAGAAACACATTCATACATTTCGTTTGCAAACGACCTGAAGCGGAGGGCGGAGGAGTGCCGTTGCCTCACATCGTGCCGGCACCGCGCCGCCGCGCAGCAGCGCACTACTCACTGCGCACCTGCGCACGTCTAACCCTAGTTGCATTCATTGACCTCAAGTCCGTTTTAAGCTAAACAAAAACTAGATTAAACAAGTCCAGCCACTAGACGCGTGGAAATCAGTGAGCTACCTAGTGAATCGCAGTTCACAACTCAAAACTCAGATCATAACTCTATGCAGGCAAATTGAACTGAGCTGCCCATTGCGTTATTTGCTTAAATTCTTTTCTTCTTTTCTGATTGGAACGATTCCTGCCGTCGAGTTTCGTGATCGGACGACACGACAGACCGCCACGACAGAACGACAGACCATCCTCACTATCTCGATGGCTGGCATACCACAACCGTGCAGTTTTCACGGAACTTTCTGCCTCGCACAGCCGCGTTGTGGAACGGTTTGTCCTCGGCGGTATTTCCAGTACGACTTAGGGTCCTTCAAGAAGCGAGCCTACCATTAGCTCAAAGGCCGTCAACGCATCTGTAGTTCCTCTGGTGTTGCGGATTTTCATGGGCGTCGTTAACTGTCTGTCTATCTGTCCGCAAGTTTTTGTCTGTGTGTCTGTCCGCAAGCCTCGTTTGTTCCGGGTAATCTCCAAAACGGCTGGGCCGATCTCGTCCGGACTTTCACTGAAGGGTAGCTGACATAGACAGGCATGTTATAGGCTACATTTTTATCTTAATATTGCGGGGATGAAGTCACGGGCAACAGCTAGTCTTATATATAAAAAAAAATTACCGCACAAAGAAAGCAAATTACAGCGAATCGTACTGTAGAAGTTTACGATAGTCGTAACGCAGTATTGGCATAAAAAATTAACCAAGGGCACTGATTACATTTTACACTAGCTGTTTCCCGCGACTTCGTCCACGCAGTATTAAGATAAAAAAGTAGCCTATAACATGCCCGTCTATGTCAGCTACCCTTCAGTGAAAGTCCGGTCGAAATCAGACCAGCCGTTTCGATATCATGCATGCGTCCTCTTGGGAGTTAGGGAATTTCTTGAATTAACAAATGGTCACACTTTTCCGGAACAACAGACACACGATGATTTATGTTTTCAAATATATTTACTGGAACTACCTACCTACTTCTTGTCCGCGATAAAAAAAATCTCCCACTTTAAAATAACTTCACTTACATTACTTTGAAATACATCCATCGTGTTGTTTTAATGGAATAACATTAAAAAAGCACACAAAATGCGTAAAGTAATGACGCGAAGTGAACTGACAAATTATGTCAAAATGTGACACTAATACCCTAACATTCAATTGTCATTTGTTAGTTTATAAAATTGCCGGGTGCCTTAAGATGTATTACTATATGTAATTCCCATGGAAGTACAACTAGATAGAACAGGAACGAGCTCCTACCTCAATAACTGTCCCTTTTATCCCTGTCTAGCGATGGTGACTATGTTGAAATATGATTTTAGGACAATAATTATAAAAAAATATTTGTGACCTGACTTCAGCAGATCATTGCTTCAGATGGATTTTAATCGATGAGTACTGAGGTAGGTATCTTAGTATACAAAATAATTGGCTCATCTTAAAATTTGTAAGCTATACACGATTTTAATCTATTGATATTGACGACTAGTAACCAATTTAAAAAGATAAGCTGTCCACCGCATACGCCGTTCCCGTGAATTCCTTGGCGCTCGCCGTTGGCCAGATTGGCGTATCTCCTCAAGGGT